>LOEQ01006672.1:58299-77013 GCA_001685075.1 Bramus lutescens | reverse complement strand
TGGAGGAGGTGGAAATTTTTAATAAAAAAAGAAAAAAACTGACTCACTATTTAGTGTAAAGGCAATTTTGTTCTTTCTCAGCTAAAGTAGAATCCCACTGTCCAATCCTCTTCTCCAAAGCTGCACATAGTGCTATCCCCTAAGGTATCAGTCAGTGTAGATAGTAAGTGCTGGATGAAAATTTTATTTAAGCATAAAAGGAAGTATCACCCCCAGAGAAGGTCTGTCCTGAGAGGGAGGGGATGGCTGCAGGTTTTGTCACACACACACACACACACACACAGAAACAAACACACACACACATACACACACCAGAGAGAGAATTAATAAAAAATTAAGTCTAAAAGAAAAATACAGATATACAGAGTCTTAACTGAAAAACATACAAGCAAAAAATCAGATTGCTATATAATCATATAGCATATATATTGTCTTCCTATGTTTTCTAAAATAAACTTAAGTTTTGAAAAAATAGTACAGTTGTAGAGAACTCACACAGCATTAAGGAGTCTTCCTTTCATTGAGAAGTTCACCATCTCTGTTAAAAAAAAGTTATTTAATTTAAAAAATGCTTACTTACTACATGCACACATATAAACACACACACACACACACACACACATGATCCTACCTTCCATGAAAAATACATTTTAGTGTTTAGTCTTCCAATGGAATTAAAACTAAGTGTACAACAAATGAAAATTTGGTTTTAGTTTACTTTAATATTTCTTTTAAACCCTACATAGTACCAACACTAAAATATTATATATAAAATATTTCAGAATAAGACTAGATAGAGAAAATAAATCTATAAAAATAATTTTATCTCAATTTATATTCAAGTAAAATATTACCAATTTGCTTTACATTTATAATTATTTATCTTTTACTATCAAAATATGGTTTATAGTACCTTATTAAAATGTAATACAATAAATACATTATAATGGGAAACTAATTATTTAGTTCATTTTTATGTGCTGTAGAAAAAACTATAATTTATTTGTTTACACTTGCTTTAATTACTTGGTAAACTCTAACTGGATCCCTCATTTTACTGTTGAATTATAAATTTATTTACTCCAATACTTAAAAAATAAATATTTTATATTTGTTTTCATGCCCAAATGCATTTAATAGCTTGAAGCTAATGTGTCATATTTGACTTCTCTTTTCATGTAACACCAATCACATTCTCTTCAGTGAGACATAATTTGATTTTATTTGATTCATAATAGTAAGAACATTTTATAAGAGGTCTAAAACATCAAAGCATTGCAAAAAAGTAATGTTTTAACATGAACAAAAGTACTTGCTATTGAAGAATTGGAATAAAATGCAAAGGCATTTTTTATGCTCCTTGTATTCTTCCTATGTTCTTAAAGTTAATGTATAAGTTGAAAAAGTAAATTTGGAATAAATGTATTTTAAATGTATATATGTTATAGTTATATATCTAGAGTTTCTTGATGCTTTGAAAACAGTTTTAAAAGGGTGCTATTTGACAAATATTTGCTGAATTCATCATATAGAGATGAAAATAATTGTCTCTTTTAGGTGATAGCTCAACAGTACTTATTTAATCATTTCATTTTTCAAAATTCCTTCATTTAAGTCGTGATTTTGCTACATACTCCATGCTAGCCTCATGTAGTCTGCCCCAATCTCCCTTCAGCTGAGATCATAGATATGACCCATGAAGCCCAGGGAGGCTATGAGTTATTTGTATAATACCTTATTTTTACCGTTTAATCTAGATAAATAAGCATATTCTGTCCAATCAATCTGTTTCGTCATCCTTATTGGAGGCTACTTTTCCCTTACCAATGAATAATACCACAGTCACATCATCTTTTTACTATTACTTTCTAAAAGTAATAGTGTTTCCCTATTACTTTGCAAAAGGTAAAATTTATAGTTATTAAGTAACACATTCCTGCCGATAATAGAACAGTAAATGTTACTATTTTAAGTAATAAAGACACAATTTGTTTTAATGGATGAGGCTATTTATTAATGTTAAATATGGTCTTAGTCCAATAAGGCTATTAAAAGTAATTGAGAACATTTGAATAGAATAACATTGAAAACTCATTCTCTAAAGTTCCAGAATCTGGGAAATCAAAGGTTAAGAAAAAGACATATTTAGTGTCTGGAGCTGGTCTTTCTTTTTGGCTCATGGATAGCTGACTTCACAAATGAGTGAATATTAATAATAGCACAACACATGATGATATCATATTTGTTACTTTTCTATTTTACTTAGAAATATACATGGAAAAAAACTACTTAGTGAAGGAAAAGTTTGTTGTGGCTCATAGTTTGAGGTTGTGTCACTTTTTATGAAAGGGAATTTCGAGTGGCTGTAATGAGGGAGGGAATAACTCATTCTGTCTCTACATTCACAAAACAACACTGAAAAGAAGTCAGGTGAGCTGAAAAATTTCAATATGTATAGCCACCTTTCTGAGTGTGATTTTTATTTTCTTCATATTTTGTCTTTTTAAATTCTTTTTGTATTTCAAATTTTGACTTTTATTCAATATATATATATACATATNATATATTGCAATGATTTTCCAGCATTTAATAGGCTGCCTACATGTTCAACTGATTTTTCTTTCTTCTGCAGTAGAAAAACCTTTTAGTTTCATGAAAGTCGTTTTCCAATTGTTAGTCTTATTTCCTAAGTGACTGAAAGAACAATGTGTTGTTATGGGTTTGTTATATAGTCTGCAACTGTTGAATTGTTTTGCCTTGATCAAAAATTTGTTCATAGACATAAATGAAAAGTTCTCAAAAGGTGGGATAGTGATGGATAATAAACAGTTTTAAAAGGCAGTCAGGACCACGAGGGGGGCACCCACCCACGGAGACAGTGGGGCTGATCTACTGGGAGCTCACCAAGGACAGCTGGACTGGGACTGATGGAACATTTGATCAATCCATACACTATGAACGTGGCTGACAAGGAGAGCTGACTGGGAAGCCAAGGACAATGGAAATGGGTTTTGAATCTACTGCATGTACTGGCTGTGTCGGAGCCTAGTCTGTTTGGATGCTCACCTTCCTAGACTTGGATGAAGGGGGGTGGACCCTGGACTTCCCACAGGACAGGGAACCCTGACTGCTCTTAAGACTGGAGAAAGAGGGGAGAGGGGGTGGGGGGAGGGAAACGGAAGGAAGGGAGGAGGCAGAAATTTTTAATAAATAACTAAATTTTAAAATAAAAGTATTCAATATACTAGCCACCCGAGATTCCTTTTTATTTCAACTCGTCCTAATATGGAAGAATGTTTTCATCAAGCAAAATAATAGCAACAAATTCTGTTAAAAATGTGGATGAAAACAAGCAGTTATTTACTGTTGTTGGGAGTGGGAAGTAGTAAAGTCAGTATTGAAATAATAGTGGAGATTCATTTCTCAAGTAACTAAAAGAAAACCTACCATACAATCTGGTACAGCATTTCTAAATGAATATGTGTACTACAATTGTTATACATGCTTACCTATGTCCATCACTGCTCTGTTCACAATAGGAAATTAGATTATCCTAGATGTCCAACAACTGAAGAATAGATAATAGACAATATTTAAGGTGTATGCATAAATAATTAGATAATCCTAAGCTGCTCAAAGTATTTCATTAGTTTCCGGACACCAAAAAAAAAAATCTCAACAAAGTTATATTCTTGTGTAAGATGCATTCAGCAAAAAGTGTTCTAAGTAACAAATAGCTCATATTCTTCCTTAATATATTGAAAAACCATAAAGAAGCATCACGTAGACAGGTATCATGATTTTTTTTTATTCAACAGGTGCTCAAAACAGGTTATCATATGATTTTAGTCATGGCTGAGATTATACAGATCATATCAATATCTGAAGACTTTTAAAATCAGTAGTGTGAAGATTCTAGAATCAGAAATGTCCATCAATTACCATAACATTCGTCCAAGAAAAAAATGATACTTAAAATCTTTTTCTAGATTAGTTCTAAATTATAACCATTGGACATTGTTAATATCAAATTGATCAACATAAAGGGATTACAAACTTGAAATCAGACCTTATTTTCTCACTAACTGCATATACCACTGTAACACTTCATTCATGTGCTTATGTATTTATGTATGTATGCAAGTATGTATGTATTTACGTATTTGTGTGTATGCATATTTGCATTACTGTGAATGTGCTGTTTGTGAATATGAGTTCTGGTACAAATCTGCTAATCATGTCGAGGTCAATGGGAAGGTATGTATACAACTTAGTCATCGGGCCTTCACTTCGAACTTCTCTGGGAAAGGGTTGTTTGTTAGCTTCTGTACATTCCTGACTAGCTGCCTTGTGACGCTCTGGTGAATGTCCTGACTCCCTTTCTTGTTTCAGCAAAGGAGGGCTGGGATTATAGAAATGCTCCTCTAATTCATTTATTAGCTGATTTCTAGATTCTGAACTTATGTCTTCACACTCCCTATGCTGAATCATTGTCCAGCCATACTGTAATTATTTATTGCAATGATCTCCACAAGTCCTTTCCTTTTTTTCTTTCATTTTCTATTATTTATTTATTTATTTACATCCTAAACAGTTTCCCCTCTCTCCTTTTTTCCTAGACCATCACCCCCTCCATCTTCTCCCACTCCCCTATCAACTTCTCAATTTCTATTAAAAAATGGAAGCCTTCCCGTGGATATCGACAAAATACGGCATGTCAAGTTGCAATAAGGCTTAGCACCTTGTCTTATATTAAGGCTGGGAAAGACAAAATAGTATGAGGAATAAGATTTCAAAAGTCAGTAAACGAGTCAAGGACAGCCCCTGCTACCACTGTTGGGAGTCCCACAAGAAGACCAAGGCACACAACTGTCACATCCATGCAGAGGGCCTAGTTAAGTACCCATGCAGACTTCATTGTTGTCAATTCAGTCTCTGTGAGTTCCTGTGAGGCCAGGTTAGTCCATATTATAGGTTTTCTTGTGATCTCCTAGATCCCCCTGACACCTACAATTCTTCCCTCTCTGTAGAAGTATACAGTGACTTCAGCATAGTGTTTGTCTGTGGTTCTCTGCATCTGTTTCTACCTGTTGCTGGATGAAGCCTCTCTTATGACTATTGGGCTATGTACCAGTCTATGAAGCTAGCAGTATATTATTAGGCATCATTACATTGACATTTCTTCCCCTCCAGTCATATTTGATTCTATCCTGCACCTCTAGGTCATCCAGACTCCTTGTAGCTTCCTGGGAGTTTCCTCTGCACCAGGTTAGTACCTGACTCTGAAGTACACCCCTTTCCTAGCTGGCTTCTGCAGGACTCTCCCCTTTACCCTTCCCCTACCTGATCTCTCACATGTCTATATCCGCCCACCCTCAGATCAATTTGTGGTCAGTTCACTCATAAAATCTCTTCTATTTCCCTTTCTCAGAGAGATCTGATCATTCCCCTTGGACCTCTTTGTTAACTAGCCTCTTTGGGTCTTTGGATTGTAGCATATTTTCCTTTACTTTATAGATAAAAGCCGGGAGGTGGTGGTGCACGCCTTTAATCCCAGCACTAGGAAGGCAGAGGCAGGCGGATCTCTGTGAGTTCAAGGCCAGACTGGTCTACAAGAGCTAGTTCCAGCACAGTACCAAAAACTACAGAGAAACCCTGTCTCAAAATCAACAATAAAAGAAAAAAAGAAAAGAAAAGAAATGAATAGCTAATATCTACTTATAAGTGAGCACATACTATGTCTGTCTTTCTGGATCTTGGTGAACTGTTTTGGGTTGATTTCTAGTTCCAAAGATTTGCCTATACGTTTCACGATGTCATTCTTTTAAACATCCGAGTAATACTCCATTGTGTAAATGCACCATTTTGTTTATCTATTCTTCAGTTGAGGGACATCTAGATTGCTTACAGCTTCCAGTTAGTATAAAAAAAGGTCCATGAACATAATTTAACAAGTATCTTTTTGTTGTGATTGAGGATGTTTTGTGTATATGCCCAAGAGGGGTATAGCTAGGTCTTGATGTAAATTGATTTCCAATTTTCTGAGAAACTGACATATTTAGTTTCAAAGAGGCTTTGCAAGCTTGCACTCCCACTAAAAACACTGCACATCCTCTTGAACATGAGTTGTCACTAGTGTTTCAGATCTTAGCCATATTGACAGGCATAAGATGGAATCACAGAAACATTTTGATTTGCATTTTCCTGGTGGCTAAAGATGATGAAGATTTCTTTTTTTTATTGTTTTTTTTTCTGTCACAAGGTATTCTTCTATTGAAAATTCTTGGTTTAGATCTGTAGCTGATGTTTAATTGATTTATTTCATTTTTTGGTGTCTAGTATTTTAGATCTCTACATATTTTGGAGATCCGCCCTCTGTTGAATGTGGAGATAGTGAAGATCCTTTCCCATTCTACTTTGACTTACAGAAGTTTTCAGTTTCTTAGAGTCTCACTTGTTAATTGTTGATCATAGTGTCTGTGCTATTGGGGTATTCTCTTCAGGAAGTTGTCTCCGTGTACCAATTCTTTCAAGACTATTTTCCTCTTTGTCTTCTATCAAGTTCAGTCCAACTGGAATTATGTCGAGGTCTTTTGTCTACTTGTACTTGAGTTTTGTACATTGTGATAGATAACGGAGATATTTGTATTCTTCTATATGCCAGCATCCAGTTGTACCAGCAGCATTTGTGGAGGATAATTGCTTTTCTCCATTGTATAATTATTGAATTTTGCTTTCTAGTTTATTTCTTTTTCCCCGCCTTTGTTTCTTTTGATATTTCATTTCCTAGTATCTCTTTAGAATCTATGGAGGAGTCTTCCTCCTCCACAAGGTTTTTATGGTTTTCACCCATTTTTGGTTACTTCCTTTTTACTCCTATTTTTATAGTAATTATCATTAAATATTCCTTGTTAGCAAAAAAGAAAGTCAATTGCATGAAAATTCACATTCTTTTTTTCTAATCTTTGCTCCCAAAGTTTACATAGTTGACCAATTCTTTTAATACACAATTATTTTTAAATAACCTGAGCATATAAGTAACTATCATGTCAAATCAGGAAGAGAAGAACTATATAATGTTCTCTTCTGTCACCTCTGCAACAAAAGGGGTGCCAATTACAGAGTAAGAACCTTAGTAAATTGTTGAAAAGTTAATTGGGTGTGAAGATATTGGGGCATGTGATAAATAATACAATAATTATATAAACATATATTTATGTATAATTACAATTATTTTAGTTCTTGCTGTTAAAGTTCATCTTCCACCAGCTGCCTGGTATATTGTAGATTAAATTTACACAAATCCAGTTAAGGTCACTTCTGTAACACAGCAACAATGATTTTACCAATATAGTCTGAAACAAATTGAGGTCAGTGTGCATTTTCTCGTAGCCTTGCTCTTAGTTTTCTTCTATGAACTGCAGAGGGTTTCAATTTACTGAAGCACCGAGGTAGGTAAGATCCAATCAAAGTAAAAGGAAAATCAATACATGCTAACCTCGAAGGGCTAAATAGTAGCGACATCAGTCACCAGGAAAACTTGTTTGTAGGTTTGAAATACTATTGTTCAGTAAAGATATGGTTATGAAACTGTGACAGTGATCTGTTATAAATTATTTTCCCCTAAGATACTGAAAATTACCACAAAAAACAAATATGTTACATTATGTGTATTTATGAGTACATGACAATGACAGAAAAGTATATTCTCAACATATTAGGAAACTATGCTGTGACTGAAGCATACTTATTATAGTCTAAATGTTTTAAATGTTAGTGATTACATTTGTATAAATAGTTGTTTCTATTTTTAGGAGTGATTTTATTGCCCACATTAAACTATTTCACAGATTTTTAAATAAAACAATATGTAACCAAAGTAGGATAAAATTAAGGCTGAAAAATGTGTCATTAAAATTTATATTTGAGTCCATTAGCAAATATACAGACTCACTTATATCATTAATTCTGTTTTTATATTTGTAATGCAATGCTACTGATAAAGTATAATGATTTAAGTAAATTAAATGACCAAAAAATAGCATTAAGCATTAATTAAATATTTATTGACTGTGCTTGGCAGCATAGTACATTCAAAGTCACCTATGGTTACAAAGTAAGACTCTGCTCCAAAGCAAGAAGCAGAGAGATGGAGAGATAAATAAGGGAGGAAGGAAAGAGGAAGGATGGAGTGAGCAAGGGAGGGAGAGAACAAGGAAGTAAAGAATAGATGGAGGAATGGAGGAAGAAAAGTTTTTGTTACCTTCTGAAATAGTTAAAATCACTATATTGACAATTATCATTATGACAGAATGTTTGATTTATTTTACAAACATTAATGTTTTCATTCATTTTTTCATTGACTTATGTATCACTAAATTAATTCTTTTAGCAACAGCTTCATGTTGCTACTTTATGTAATAAAATTCATTCTAATTAACTCAGTTCTCATAAATTTAAAACTTCAGTAAAAGTTATCATCTTATATTTTATTTCTGTTTATGAAAAAAATCAAAGTTAATATTCTGTGTATAGGCCATATTTAACATAATCACATATTATATTATAAACCTGAATACATGTCAACATCTTAAACATTTTTCTTTCATTATTTTTATTTGCTTACATGCATACTATTGCCATTCCACAGACTGTACAGGGAAAATTGAATTATCCTTTCATTTATGTTTATGTTACTATTTTAGCATGTCTATTTTGTCACTAATGCATCCAATATTTGAAATAACTCTCTAATATAAACAGAAATAACTTCCAGGTATGCCTCATATTACAACTAAGCAAACTGGGTTTGAGAAATGTCTGGTTTTCCCAGGGAAGATTATGATTCATCCAGAAAGGAAATAGGTTTTAAGACAGGATACTAGAACTAGGAAGGTGAAGATTACATATCATCGCTGAGGAGCAGACATGTGTAAGGACATAGCCTATGATTTAAAAAGTCTTCGCTGCATGAATCAGGTAGGAACCTAATAGATACTGGCCCCTCTTCCTTTTACCCTTTCTTTATCATCTAAGGCCTCATAAAATTTTGATTTAATATCTTGCCTGATTTCATCTTTTCCAGGTGTGATGCATAATAGGGTCAAACAGTTAGTGTATTGATATGAAAGCAAAACTCCCTGAGAACTGTCCATTACCATGTTAATGGGCTGGAGATCTCAAGGGGACTATAATCAAAGGTACACAATGGCAATGTTGCCCAAAGAATTCTTGCTGATTTTTTTTCTCCAGGATAAATTTGATCACTTAGTTTGGCTTCACCGAAGATTTTTGCTTTTAGCTTATTGGATTGAATTTGGGACCTTGTTCAGGCTGACAAACACTGTATTGCTGAACTAAGATTCCAGTTCCATTTAAAGCTTTGAAAAGAAAAAAAAATAGATGTTGGGCATGGTGGCACATGCCTTTAATGGCATCAATTGAAATGCAGAATGTAGATTGATCTCTACGGGGCCAAGGCTTCTCTGACCAATCTTTCAAGTTCCGGGCCAGACTAGGATAGCTAGTAAGACCTTGTTTCCAAAAAAAAAAAATAGATAGATAAATCTTCAAGTAGTGAAGAAATCATTTGGAGTTTGGAGGACGCATAAATTTTTTGGACAAGTTAAGAAGCAAAATACCTTTTATTTTGAGGCTGTGATATTCATTTATAATATATTGATTATAATCTGGAAAATACTTCAGTGTTATAACCATAATGTTTGTTTTGTGTCTCTGACTTATTGCCATTAGAATGAATGAAATTTACACTCCTTGCCACAGTCAGAGCACAACACTTGGTGATTGAATATCCTTCTGTGTGTCACACATGGCAGTAAGTCCTCTATGGCTTTGGAAAACAGTACTAAGAACCAATTGTATTGTTTGTTTGTTTATCTTTATAAATTTATTTCTTCCTTGAAAATTTTATACATGCATATAACATATTCCATTTCCTCTTATCCATGTTCCTTTTATATCCACCTCACAACTTCATTAAACATTGTCATCCAAACAAGTGTCCATTGCTTATCCTGTCTTTGGGGTGCATGCATGTGTCTGCGTACATATGTGTCTGTGTGTTTGTGTGCAGCTGTATGTGCGTGTGTTTGCGTGTGTGTCCTACTGTATGAAAAGAGTTCCACTCAAAACATGGATGACTCACCAGCGCCTACTTCACTAAAGACAGTGACTTGCTCTCCTGAAGCAAACTGCAGTGTCATTAGTAGCCCTCCCTCCACTGATACTTTCTCCATCTGTGACTTAAAGTTTACAGATTCAGTCTTACGTAGACCCTATATACAGTCAAATGCAGCTTGTGATTTCAAGTACTGCACTTAGTCATATGTCTATCATAGAGTTCATGGTTTTCCATTTGGCTCTTATTTTCTTTCTGCCCTTTCTTGAGGAATAATTTTGGATCCTTGAAAACAGTGTTGTCTGTGTGCCTTTTCGGTGGACAGTTAATGCTTTCAGAATTAGTAAGCACATTTTGCCTCACAAGTTGGTATACAAGGTCCAAAGGATGGGAATATTATTGGAGCTTTTTAATCTCCCAATTGCTTCTGACACTATGAAAACTAGTTCTTAGAAAAACTTCCTGCCCCTTTCTATGATAGTGGCTCTTAATTCAGAAACAAAATATGAGGTGTTTCCAGCTATAGGATGGGCTCTTGTCATCTGTCCTAAATTATATTGTTATTACCACTATGATGAAACAATGAACATAAATAACTTGAACAGGGGAAAGATTTTTCTTGGCAAACAGGTTATAATCTATCATAGAGGGAAGTCAAGGCAGAAACTCAAGACAAGAAAGACTCCAGAAGCAGAGACAAAAGCAGAAAATACACAGGAATCCTGTTCTTTATTTAACTCCTCTAAGCTTTCATAGTAGCATTTCTAATAGAATTCTGGCCTACCTGCCCAGGAACGACATCATTCATGGATTTTGACTTCCTAAATAAATTAAAATAAAGAAAATATCCCACAGACATTACCACAGGCCCACAGGACAGTCTGATGAAAGCAGTTCTCTATTTGAATCTCTGTCTTTCTAGATGACTCTAAATTGGTGTCATGCTTACATTTGAAATTAATTACACTATTACACCTATTGGCAATTTGTCATAAAAATACATAAATTTAAGTCAGAGCTTTTCTTTCTATTTGTTCCAAAATTTCATAATAATATTAATATCACAACATAAAATAAAGACTGGTTTTAAATATCCCATAGTCTTTAAAAATTAATATCCTAAGAGGCTAATGCTTCTTAAAGTCTGTTAATTGTGGACTCCTGTAACATATAACATAAGTTACTTGGTTTCTTAGTCTTAATGAGAAGAACCACGGAATAGTTAGTCAGTTTAAAGCTAAAATAAAGTATAAAACAAATCCTGTATTGCAGTGACTGACATTTGGAAATCACTCACTATCTTCTGTATTCCTATGATCCCCAGTAGTCCCACTTTTCTGACTACTGCATGCACATGGTTTATCTCATAAAATCAGGTTGGCATCACCTCACACTCACTACTATCCATTGTCCTGGTATCTCCAATAACCTAAGGTCTAAATTCAGCTGATGCTCCATTTCCCCCAGTTGCTTTCCCAGGCATCTCGTGGTATGAAACCTGAGACTATTTTCGCATGATGAACTTTTCAACAGAGTTCTCAACTGAAACTAAGGTTTGACTACTACCAATGGCTTCTCATGGCTTTTCAGAGTTCTAAGCCACAACTTGTCTTTATAAACACTTCATGCCTTCAAACACATATAGTATCATGTGTGGGATTAACATATTATATCATTTATTCTCAAGCTTGCAATGAATTCTTGTCCCCTCTGGATCAATGCTTCTAGTGGAGACCGAAAGCAGTTCATCTCAGTGATGTTTGTACCTTATTAACCACAGAAGGCTTTTATCAGTCTATCCAACATTGATCATCCCACTTTAGTAAAGTTTTCACGTAAATGGAGATTCTCTACCATTAATCATGGCTGATTTCGTAGTTCCAGCTGCTCTGAAACCATAAATTCTCACTTCAAAGTATCACATGAATGATGATGAAAAAACTCCTTGAGAGACAACTAACCTTCCCTCTGAAACACCATAAGTCAGGCCTCCATCATTTGTATTGCTCTCCAAATTATCTTGTTGGTTATCAAAACATATCCTTAAAGACTGAACACTCAGGTCATTTTCTAGACAAAGGTTCCAGATGCTCCAACAATCTTCCTCAAGCTAATACGTTGAGGTCTCAGCAATACACCATTTCCTCCAGTTCCAATTTCTGTCCTAGTTTGCTTTCTGCTGCTGGGAACAAACACTGACCAAAACTATTTGAATAGTAAAAGGTTTATTTGTCATAAAAGTTTTACTCTATCATCAAAGAAAGCCAACACATTAATTAAAGGTGGGTAACTGAAGGCAGGAACTGAAACAAAAACCATGGAGGAAGGCTGATTACTGACTTGTTGTCTTTGGCTTTCTCAGCAGTGTTAATATTACATTAAAGAATAGTCTTCTGTAAGGGTCTTTGTCAGTTGTAAAATGAAGTTTCTTTGCTAAGTACTGATAAAACTCAGGGAAAAACTATTCATGTGATTCAAAGTATAATTGAAGTTTTATATATTATACAACTTCTGTACCTAATACTCAAGGAATATCACCAAGGAAGATCAGGAAGATTCTAAGAGCCAGGATACCAGGAAATTTGCTGTGAGGTTTTGTCCTGTAGGTATGACAGGGAATCCTTGTCTACTATACCTCAACAACATGGCTGCGTAAACAAGAGTTGAATAAAGATACCACAATAAACATGCTAATGTGTGAGGGGAAAATCTTCTACAGGAGTAGAATCCATAGACAAAGAAGTACAGACAACTAAGGGATACTGAGAGCATGAAAAATTTTCTTTCCTCTGGAAGGAGTCTATTGACCACAAATCCAATAAATAATAACTTGTCAAACCTTAAATCATGTCCATGTGAGCTATATGCAAATGACTCAGAAAGCTATATTTATATTTTTAAATGTAGCATAAATTAATAACATTAATAATTAAAGAACAGGAGAGCATAAATTTTAGAAGAAGCCATGTTTGTGGGGTGCAAGGGAAGAGTTAGGAGAAGGAAGAGAATGAAGAAAATGATATAAATATATTCTAATGAAATAAATTTTGTTCAGAATAGCATAGACCAAAACCTTGACCAAATTTGAATTCTCCTATTTTATCTCTATTTTTAGATTTCAGAGTACAGAGTAATGAGACAAAAGGCAGAAAAGAGGTCAAAACCTGACCTCAACAAATAAGATGGTTTTCATTAGCACACACAAAGAAGGTCATGAAACTTCCCTTGAGATAGACATTCTGCCTGAGGAAAAAGCTGTCTGGAAATTCTTAGAGGGGTTTCTGATAGGTTTGAGATGAGGAAGTTGATATTTTAGTGGAGGGTACGGTGGCAGTAGTGCACGCCTTTAATCCCATCACTTGGGAGGCAGAGGCAGGCGGATAGCTGTGAGTTAGAGGCCAGCTTGGTCTACAAGAGCTAGTTCCAGGACAGTCTCCAAGGCAACAGAGAGAACCTGTTTCGTAAAATAAAACAAAACAAGACAAAAAGAAAAGAAAAGAAAAGAAAAGAAGAAACAGATTTCCCAGCAAGGTGGATGGGAGGAGAGGAGTAGAAAGAAGAGAAGCAGAAGGATAAGATGAAAGAATTGGATATCTATAAAAAAGCAGCTCTCTTATCGGGTCAGGTAAAGGATGTGTCTTGTATCTCAAAGGGATGTGGATATTTAACAAGGATGAAACAGGCCATAGTGGGAAGGATACCAGTAGAGTTAATAAGATGATGAAAGGGATAATTTTATGTTGAGGACTGTGGAAACAAAGGGCGTGGTAGGTTGGGAATTTTTTTTCTGTCTCAGGTTAGAAGTTCATGTTGACAATGACTAGTCCAACCAACAGAAGCGCTTCACAAAAGGAAGATAGCAGAACAACAGCGAACTAGAGGAGAAAATAAAGGATTAATGTGAAGAATTGTGTCTGCCCTGGGGTGAAAGCGATAAAGGTCCCTTACAGCTGGAACTTTTCCACAGTTTCTAAAAGATCCCTTTGGCCACATGCCAGCAAAAATGGAACTATTGTAGAGTGTGAGCTTTTGGGATCATTCTGATAGGAAGTTATTTGGTTATGTTAAAAATTCTAAGTATAAAACATTCAAAATTTTGGAGAATATGAAAGTATAATGATAGTAAAAATTTGCAATCAAGGGGTGAGGGGACATCCAGAGAGGAAGCAAACCAAGACCCTGATACAGGACAAGGCTTGTGTTGAAATTTTGTGTTTTTCCTCTGTGTTTTGGGCCCCATATTGAAGTATTTTAGAGTTTATTGATGAGGAAGCAACATAGTTTCTGGAGGAGGGCACCCATCCCTATCTTAACAATAGTCAGAAAATTTAATTTTGGAGTACTGCAGCAAAGAATCAAGTTGGCCCAGAAGGATGTTAAGCTGATCTGAAATTTCTGTAAGGTTGTCTGAGAACTGTTGAGAGAAAGAGGACAACTCAAGTGAAAACAGTTTTAGTCTAGCTGATTTAGTTTTACATACTGAAAAAAAATGCCTAGAGAGGCGAGAAAGATGGGTTGGATGACCCTAGTCTCTCACTTCAAGGATTACACAAACTGTTTTTAAGGAAATGGGATGCAGAACTGTCTTAATTGCTTCAAATCTTCAAGAGGCAATGTACAAAGGACAGTAGCCAGAGTACCTCTGATGAATGTCCTCCCAAGGACCAATGCTAAAACTTAACATATGGCAATGATACAAAAGTCAGCCATTTGGTAATAACACTTATTTTATTATGTGAGGGAGATAATTACTGTACAACTTTGTAGGCAAACATTAAAAGGCAAACTTCGTGAGGAAAATCTTACATCAGGATTAAAATAAGTTTTGTTTACTAAGGTTAAATATAATTGTACAACTGACTGGAACATGTATCTGAGCTGTGTAAAAGAATAAAGTAGCTCTAATTAGCTGTTTGTTATGCCAGATTTCTGCATTAGGAACTAATACCTGGAAGCATTATAAGAGAAATCAGTTACATTTTGAATCTAATTGACAATTTAAAAGAGAAATAGAACCCTATTGAGTCATTTTGTGTAGAATTATCTAGTAATGTTCCAAGGACATTGCTTGGATGTCCTGAATAATTTTCCAAAGCTGTGAGTCTGGTGACAGAATATCTGGCAGCCTCCCTTAATCAGGGGAAATGAGTGGATAAGTCATGGACACTTGAACTGGCTTTAACTAATATGAAGAATTAAAAGACAGGGTAAAAGGGCATGGCCAACTGAACTAGCATGCATATATCATACCAGTTGGGTTGTAGGTTTTTGTACAAGTTTCTCCTGTTCACAGCACCTTCATATGTCAATTCAGGAAACATTGAGTGCATAATAATTGCTAGTTGCCTCTTTATTGTTTGGACTTTTAGGATGTAGGTGCATGCTTTCTAAGATCTTCCACTGAGAAAAAAAAACACCCTTCCCCCACTCTAGTGAATCATGAGCTGCTATTCATCTTCTCTATAGATAAGGGAGAGCTTGTCCTACATAGCCTGACACAGTCAGATACGGGAGCAGCATACTTCTGACAGATTTTATTTCCTCATTCATTCTTATCCTGTAATAAGGTAAACATGTCATTTATTTTGGTGGAATCTGTGCCCCATCCTAATGTAAGGATAATTTGACCCTGAAGAAATCTAGCTATGCAAGCATATTGTAAGTACCTTTGTGTGTATGTGTGAAAAGTGTTAACTTTTTCCTTATGGGAAATTTTACAGCTTTTAAATTATGCCTACCTGCCCCGAAAGTTTTACAAATTCTGAGAGTAAGAAAGTTTATATTTCAGTCAAATCTACATAGATATCTATTACCCTGAATGGAGAAACATATTTGCAAATAAACCAAGAAGGGAGGGTATATTCAGAGAACTAGGCAATCTACAATTACAATAGAGACATTTCAGTTTTATTCATAAATCTCTCATGATCAAATAGGGTTAAATAACATAAAATATAACAAACAACTCATTGGTTGTAGCAAAATTTCTAAGAGCGGGGGTATGTTGGGTAAGAACTGGTAAGAACACATAACAACTTTATCATTGCTGTAAATAGTGGTGGGCCTCTTCCAGCATTAACTGTTTTAAACCTTTATATCATAGTTTCTCCATAATAACTTGAGACTTCCTTCAGTCAAGTCCTAATTGCATACAACCAGCTGGGTTAAATGACTGTCTACTGAGGTGAAGAGTTGATGACTTTTTATTTCTATTTGCTCTTTTTATTTTTTGGTCTATGTGTTTATAACTGAAAACCATGAAGAAAGGCAAGAGTATCCAGACATCCAGGCTAAATGAGGCAGAAGAAAAGGGCAGATCATAGCCAAAAGTCAAAGGAGTTCCAAGAACAGAAAGACTATCCTATCACTATCATGGGGCAGGGGCAGGCTTGGAGACTCAGCAGAATGATTATTAAGATCCACTACAGCTTCTATGCCCCCTCTCCCTCCTGAGTCAAAGAGCCTAGAGGCATTCCTACAGAGAAAAATAACAGTAATAGTATGTGATGTGGGCTTCCAATCTGTATGCTGCAAACACCATTGGTTAATAAAGGACAGTCTTGGCCCTGCACAGGGCAAAATAAAGGTAGGTGGGAGAAACTGAAGAGAATGCTGGGAGAAAGGTGGGAACATACATGCTGGAACCTTGCCAGTAAGCCACAGCCAAATGGTGATACAGAGATTAAAAGAAATGGGTTAAATTAGTATGTAAGAGATAGCCAATAANCCCCTCTCCCTCCTGAGTCAAAGAGCCTAGAGGCATTCCTACAGAGAAAAATAACAGTAATAGTATGTGATGTGGGCTTCCAATCTGTATGCTGCAAACACCATTGGTTAATAAAGGACAGTCTTGGCCCTGCACAGGGCAAAATAAAGGTAGGTGGGAGAAACTGAAGAGAATGCTGGGAGAAAGGTGGGAACATACATGCTGGAACCTTGCCAGTAAGCCACAGCCAAATGGTGATACAGAGATTAAAAGAAATGGGTTAAATTAGTATGTAAGAGATAGCCAATAAGAAGCTAGAGATAATGGGCCAAGCAGTGATTTAATTAATACATTATCTGTGTGGTTATTTTGGGTCTAAGCAGTCTGGAACAAACAAGTGGGCTCCCCCAACAACATAGGAAAAGCTTGCTCTGTGTTTCCTGGCCACTCTGAAGTGGGGATCTGCAACCATTGCTGGGAAGGCTTCTAGGATCTCAGGTAAAAACAGGGAAGGACTTCTCTATTCCCAACCTCATTGTAGTTCTTGCTCCATGGCTCCAGAAGCCCCTATTTTTCCATTTTCACTGTCTGTCCTGGTTGGACCTAATCCTGCAGGAATCAGCTAACAAGACTCTAGAACTTATTTTCTACTGGCTGAGGGAGCACCTTAGGAGAAGTGATACAGGAGTGGATTAAGTTTGAGCTCTGGGAGAAATTTTGAGTGCTATCCAAGAGGCCAGGATAAGAAGGGTTGAGATAATCTAGAGGTTTAAACAGTATGGAGGCTCAGACTATTCTACATTCCATTTTATGAAGCAATCCAAATCAGATAAGATATTTAAATAAAAAAATTATGATTTCTGACCAGCCATTGCCATTGTTCAGTAAATATACAGGCCAGATTTTCAATGAAAGCAAAGAAAAGCCATGTGTCTTTCTTCTTTTAGATGGTTTTCCTTAAAATCAGCACACAGTGTCCTTTGTCACAGATAATTTGGACACCATGGCTGGTACAGGATAAAGCAAATATGGGAATCAGATTCAGCCTCCCAATACACAACTTAAATTTTAGAATAACCTAACATGTCTGGAAATTAGAAAGGAGTCCCTATACTTACACCATTCAGGAGTCAAGAGATGAGGAGGAGGCATTGTAAAGTTGCTGGATAATTCAGGCTTGTGTAAAGTTCCCAGAACTGTAGCCATTTGAATCTCATGATAATACTAGGCATGTGTCTTCACATAAGGCTATAAGACTTAATCTTTTTGCCTCGAAGTTAGAGCTGGTGAATTACCTTCTCCCAGCATTTGGTTGCATTGAATGTATGGTCTGTGTTATACAGTCAATGGCCTCTCTTATCTGGAGGTCAGACTATGCCAGTACAAACAGAGAGAAGAGAGAAGAGAGACTAAGGATGAAAGAAATGGCTCCCCGAGAAGGGTGGGTGACATTTTCAGGCCTACTGAGAACTCTAAATGGGATTTGAAATGTTTACTAATAAAATACTCAGAACAGGATGCTTGCACAGCACATGAAGACAAAAGCCACAAAAGACCAGCAATCACAGTCATTGAAACTGGTATCCTGGTAGCTTTTTCTGTTTGTAAATCATGAGTCCAGTAGGTGGCAAGTGGACCAGACAGGAGTTTTTGACAGAGGGCTTGGTTGATAGAGGGCTTGGGCTGCCAGTGGACCATGGCGGTCCTCCTGGATTTTGGAATCCCAGATGCTAGGTTTCAAAAGGCAGATTGAATAGCTGTTTTCTTTAAGGTTGCTTTGAACCTACTGAGTATTTTTAGCAAATGATTACCATAACAAAGACAGACTCATAGAAACAGACACAGCAATACAGAGAGAGAGAGAGAGAGA
>LOEQ01006672.1:47409-58273 GCA_001685075.1 Bramus lutescens | reverse complement strand
GAGAGAGAGAGAGAGAGAGAGAGAGAGAGAGAGAGAGAGAGAGAAAGAGAAAGCTGGTGGAGGAGACAATAATATTCTTATGGGCACTAGTAGAAATGAATAAAACTTATAGTTTTAGAGACCTCAAGTGCATTTCTAATCAACCTGATGTTGGGAAGTGTCCCACAACTGACACCGGAACTAATTTGCTTTTATGTAATAAATTTAACACCCTGAAAGAGCAATTTGACCCAGGAGTATGATTATATCATTATCCACTACCTCATTTGCAAGCATTAATTAATTGATAAGAATCAAAACAAATAACAAAGAAAAATAAGCATCTGTAGTTCAAGAAAGTGAGAAATAGTATACGTCTTTAAAAGAGTGGGATTTATTTGCCTTAATTTTTTGTATGACTTATTTTAAAAGAACAACAAACAATTTTTATTAAAGAAAAGGGGAAAGAATGACTAAAGGAATATGGTAATAAATTGAATTGGGACACTGCAGCTCATCTTATGTTGCTAAATGATTTATAATAATAGCATCTGTTCTCTATTTCATTTGTCAATGTGGCAAATATTTTGGCAGTTTTCTTCTCTTTTTCTTGTAAAACTGACGCCAAGAATACCAATGATTTCCACTCCTCTGTGTCAAATATCTAGTATCTGAACCTGCTCATTTGGAATTTTCTCTAAATTTATGCTCACAAAATGATTGTGTTTTAAACAAGCTTTTTATGAAACGGATGCTAAGCTAACATAAAGTTGATATTTTGACATTTATATAATTCAACTTTTACTATTCATTCTGGTCTTTGTGACTCTTTTGATCAGATTTATTAGACTCAAACCTCATTGTGCCAATCCGCAAGGTCATAGAATAATACACTTCTCAAATTCTTTCTGAGTGTAATTAACTTCCTTTCTGGTTCAAATTTCTTGAGCTAGAGCAATTTTTCTAAGAATGAAAGCTAAATATTCATCCCCAATTGTCTGTGTTACCGAAGCACATCACTGTTGTGGAGGTCACTAGTTGTGACAGCAGTCAGGTCATGTAAGAAGACCTTTGGTTTTAGTGTGATGAGTCCTGGTTCACTTGGTTTGCATGTGTCTATTCATTTTGGTTCAAAGTAGATAAATTGGAACAGTACAATGTGGAAAGTTCATTTCATGGGTAGATAGTAGAAACTGGCACAGTGAAGCTTTTTATAAGTTGCAGAAAAATGGAAGATGTAATAAAATAACAAAATCCCATCATATAGAAATTTATGTAGAATAAAAGGATGAGACTAACCAGGGACACTCAGAGAAACTCATCAAAGAAAATAATGATGGCCCTCCACATACAAATTCCAAAAAATGAATAAAAAAATTAGGAGAACTAAGAAAATGAAGAAAATTATCTTAAAAATAAACTTATTAAGTTGTTTTCAAGACCTGAAAAATATACAGCAGGAAGCATGATTAACTTTCCTGAACATAATTCTGGGAAATCAAGAGAAGCTACATATAGTGATAATATTTATTAGCTGTGAGAATCTGCAGATGTAATATTAGTGTTTAACAAAATACTCAGTGCTGTGGATGATGTCTTACTCAGGATTTAATAATTTATATCTTTGCAATGATAGCTGACTATCAAGCACCTTAGAGATTGGATTAGAATTTTTGTAGAAATAAGATTACCTACTATCTAAAAATAAGAAAATTATTTTTGAAGTTGTCATAGTGATAGTTTTAAAGTCAAAGGAAATATCCCATATTTACTTTTAAAAATATTGTTTAATATTCTAAAATAAAATTTAAAATGTTATTTAACATAATAATAAGTTTTAGAATCTATAAAAATGAATGATATTCTTAATTTTAATGTATTTCTGAATATATTCTATAGTTAAAAACTAGAGAGCAGTAGTGGTAAACATTGAAGAACTGTGCTTTTGTTTGATAAAATTTGTCATCATAGAGAAAATATAAACTTAATTATTTACCAAATAAGAAGTTTTTCTATACAATATTATATCTTACAGTCTGTGCTATGGAAGAATAGATATTACAGTGACAGCAGCTTTATCAATTTCGTCATATGCTTTAAACAACAACTCAGCATAAACACACAGATTGTCCTACGGAAACAATGTCCTGGTGGCCCTATCATCTCTGGTGCAGACACTCATGACTTCTGAGTGGAACACTCAGATGTGAAAGATGCATGGGTTCAGTGATCAAAAGGAAGTCACACTTAACAACTGGGAGCTGGAAGATAATGAGTCTTTTAATACATACTACTAACTGCATCACAGTTGGAGAATATTTGCTAATAAAATATTACTGTATAAATATTTACTAATAGTAATATGAAGCAAGTTTTGGGTTAAGCTAATGGAGAGAGTTAGGTAGCACAGTCATGTATACTTTCATTTACCAACAACTGGGATAGAAACAGATAAAAGGGGTGGTTGATTTTTCTCAGGAGTTAGGGTGGTTCTTCAAAATAAAGAAGTGAAGAATTACAAACATTGACACATGGTGTGACTTTTATGAACTAAATCGAAAAGCTTTAACAGAGAAAAATCAACATAATGCCCTGATTTTATGAAGTATATCATCATTCAAAATAGGGGAGCAGAGAAAAATGTAGAGCTCAATAAAAATCAATAAAAAAATAGGTAGTCTGGCTTACCACCAGAATAACATGAAGTCATAGGTATAAGTGAGCTTGACAATACTTCTTACACCTGAAGAACTATCAAATAGACTAAAAAGTAAATATTGATTTGATGATAAGTGTTTGAAATTATGATTAAAGCATGGTATCAAAAAAGTAATAACATGGATAAAGGCAAACGACTCATAAAATATGATACAATGCAGTCATATATGTTCAAATAAAGCTATACTATAAAGAAATTAATGTAAAATGTTTTATAATCATGACATCATCATAGATTTTACTAACACAAATTATGATGGCTGTTCCCTTGTTAGGCCCCAGAATCCTAGCAGGATGTGATTACATCTGCAGTTTTTTAGATGAAATGAGGACATAACATCTTACATAACTCTCTCTCTCTCCATATAATTTACACATACATATATTAATGTTTTTAATGTAATTTGCAATATGTGTGTACATGTGCAAAATTTACATAAATATAGCCCTTATATCTTATATTTAACACTTTAAATTTATTGAAAATATAAACAATAAACAAATAAATCCCAGATTTGAAAGAATTGTTCAGCAGTTTAAAGTACTTACTTCCCTTGCAGCAGACCAGTATTCAGTTCCTAACACCCTCATCAGCAGCACACAATTACCCATAACTCGAACTTCAAAGCGTCAAATACTCCATTTTTGATTTGACCGATACTACTTGCATTTACTTCAACCCATGCTCAAACACACATAAAACATAATAAAATATCATAATAATAGATCTTCCATATATGAGAAATAGGAGGTTTATAAAATCAATTAGATATAACATATAAAAAAAGCAAAAGAAATAATCAAATGAACAATATCCAAGGTATTTATTAGGTTAGGGTTAACATGTTATCTCAAAACCAATCTGTAGTTTTAATGAGCATATTGTTGACATTAAGTTGAGAAGTTGGAATAAGTAAAATTAAATCTGCATTTTAAAAAAAAAACATAAATAATTGACATGTGGGAGGCATCAACAAACCAAATAATTAGATTAAAATAGGAATAAATATATAAGTACAGAATTCCCAATAGAGGAATCTCAAGTGGCTAAAAATCTTAAAACTGAATATAAAATAACTATCAAATAATTTTTCAATGAGTATACTAGAAGTTGTTAAGTGCTGTGGTTAAAAAAAATAACATTGGAGCTGGATAAGTTATTCTTGAAATGAAAATGATCTTTGCTGGCAAGCAACCAAATTAAAGAGCCAGTAAATAATGAGATTGAAATTTTCTTACTGTTAATGATTTCTTTAATGAAATCAACTTCCAGTGATATTTTTTAAATTACAAGGAGGCATAGAAACTGTTAATAACATTTTTGAGTTAAAAAAATTAAGTGAGAAAATTTGAGCCAAGATCAAACAAAACAAAATCAAATGGCTTTGGGAGATTTGAGGCAGTGGGACATTCAAGATATGGAGAAGACAAAATTCCAATCTTATGCTTAGAAACATTTTTTAAAAAATCACTCAATTAATATTAACGTCTCTTAAATATCTCTCTGCCACTTATTTATCCTCAAATGTACTCTTTATTTCTTCAAGGCTAAAATATATAAGAGGTATATAAACATTTTATTAGAAAAATGTTTACAAATATATCTGTAAATTAGATAACATGATAGTGCAAATATTTTATAAAAAAATAAAAAATAAGTGATGCTTACGAAAAATATTTATATTCCCATGAGAATACCAATAATTTTATCCAGCAAAAATAAATTAATAACCATACCTAAGTATGTACAAAGATATGGACCAGGGAAGACTTTTTTGATGCAAAAGAAAATTTTGATGGTATATTTGATGTGGAATCTGAGACAAAGAAAGCAGACAAGAATGATAGCAAGATATTTGTCCTAGTAATTGAAAAAAAGATGACATCATCTCAAATATAAAGAGCTGCAGAGCATAAGATGGAATGCTAAAATTGATAATCTGCTTTTAAGTATATGAGATAAATTGGTCTGTTAAATATGTAAATGAAATTTCCAAGTAGGCAATTAGAGATATATCCGTCTGGTATTGACAGGAGTGATGCAGGAAGGGTAAAGGGATGAAAGTTTGGGATGGAGATAGCTACTTTGAGAACATGGTTCCAAAATGATTCAGCCAAGACACTAGAAATGTATGAATGATAGGCCCTGCAGATTTAATTGAATTTAGTAAATGAAGAAAATTGTATCATGTAAAATACTAATGGAATACAACCAAACACTTGGAGAAATTCAAGATAGATGCTACACCAGGAATGAACATTGAAGGTTTTGATACAATTGCTCAAATATTGAGACTAGAAGACAGTAATGCAAACACACCTTTACCAGGGACTCTCTTTGCTTCCTTAAAAAGTACGTGCTCAGTGAGCCAATTTTTATTAGACTTAGGTGAAAAGTTAGACAAATTTTTATTATTTCTTTTCACTCTGAAGAAGTAGGATTTCTAAATTTGTTTAAACTTCAAATAGTGTAAACTCAATAATTAGATTTTTCAATCAAAGGACATGGGCAAAATTGTGAAATAAATCTAATGTTAAGTATCAGCATTTACTTTCCTGGAAACGCTAAAGCTTTCATCCAGGAAGGATGGTTGAATATGGTGAATCATAAGACAAAGCCTCCCTGCCATTTCTTTTGCAACACCTATAAGTCTAGAAGACTTGGGCAATGTTGTTGACTTCACAAAGCCTGCCCTTAAGTTAGTGGCTGTTTCTGCAGACAGCTGTGGGCATACTTCTCTTTTTCTTTCTTTCCTTCAATCTTAAACCTCGACTAGACTCAAAAGGAGATGTGTTTATTTGTTTGAGGGAAAAGAAAATTTAATATGATTCGGAAAATAAACATGTTTGAAATGCTGACCCCATTTGAAAACTGGAGCTGTTAGAGTCCAAAAATGCCAGAGACTATTCTCTTCCATTCTGCCCACTCACTCTTTCATCTTCATAATGTCTGCCCCTTCAGACTTTTTGCAATGGGTATATCCTTGATCTCTGATGTCTCCAATTTCAAGGATAATATTACACTTCTAATATGGGTACCTTTAGTGTATTTTTCCCTGTCCATGGTAGGGATGGTAAATACCACATTTGTAGCCAGACATTGCTCAGCCATCTTCCTGCAGGCTGTCTTGGTCCACTCTCAATACCCTTGAATTAGGTTAAGATCTAACTATAGCTACGGGTCTCCCTCTCTCTCTCTCTCTCTCTCTCTCTCTCTCTCGGTTAATTTTTTATTTCTTTTTTTGGGGGGGGTGGAGGGTTCTCTGTTTAACATCTGTGGTTGTCCTAGAACTCGCTTTGTAGACAAATCTGGCCTCAAACTTAGAGATCAGGAAACAAATGAAGCTGTGAGTGAGTATAGTCCTGAGTGAATATGTGGATGACTCCAATACTTTGGAGTTCTTCGAAACTGACAAACACCAAACAAATGGTCCCTATATGGGTCAGGCCGAGGAAAGAAAAAGTCTTTCCCTGACCATATACCATATTTTATAGATGAACATACAGTGTGCACCTAATGAAGGCGCTGTTGCTCTTTATCCCTACTGGATATTTACAGCCCAAGACTGTGGCCTTCCTATCACACCTCCTCCTGTTATATGATATACATAACTAACTCTCTGAGATTCAGGGTTACGGAGTAGTAGTTACAAGTCCATTGCAGTGCCAACTCTAGTTTATCCCAATTAATCTGTTCATGTGTCTGTCTTTTCTTCATTCTCTTGTTAAGTCTAGACAGGACTCCAGGACCCAAGCCTAATGCATAACAGAAGATATGCTCACTAAATCTACATGATTCATACCAAAACCTGTTATTAAATAATCACTCATTTATAGAGCTGACAAGTGACTTACCAGATAAAAGCACGCACTTCATAAGAATGATGACATATGTTAATCTTCAGAACCCAAGGACTAAGGAGATTTAAATTCTGAAATTTTTCTTTTGACATCCAAAGAAAGCAGCTGCTCCCTGTACCAGCAATAATAAATAAAATGAAAATAAAAATAATTTGCTATTTATAAATTTTCTGATAAAATCTAAAAATAAAACAGAAAGTAATTCAATATAAATTTACATGGTTACTTAAATCAACAATGTCTTCACTGTGAATAGTTCATAATACTTTGAAAATATAATCTGAACTTGATTTATGAGAATTACTCTAAACTACATATTTTCAAATTCTGATAACTTAACTTGCAAAATTACATGTATTAGTGGATATTAAATAATTATTTGCAATCTAACTTGGTAAATAATTTTTTATTAGTACTTAGTGAATAGTACTATGATATAATAAATTCTCCTTTAAAAATCTAGGCAAGTATTCCACACTGTGCTTTAACTGTAGATGGTCTCTTAATTTTTAACTCAAAAAACTTCAAAAGGAGAACATTTAGGAATACATTTAATAGCAATTTGTTTGGAATCTCAAAAAGAAAAATTTCCCAAAGCACAGAAAGTTTCAGAATTTTATATTTTGGCTCTGCTAAAACACCAAAATAATTTTATAACTTCATCTGCATTTTAATAGTTAAACTTCAGAAAATATGAAATTCTAACTTAATGTGGTAGCATGCAGACTGAATAGAAAATGTACCATTTTTCATCTTGGAAAAATAAATAAGAAAAGAAATAGAAGAAAGCAATTATTTTGTAAACTTACCGATTTTATGGTAATGGATTGTAGAGGCTTTCTCAGAAAGACTATCTGATAAAAATCTTAGCGGCAGGTGGAAAAGTAATTGTATTATTGAAAATATTAACTATAAATGATTCCACAGTAAAATGTTGTGAGAATTAAGGTTACAAAAAAGAAATTTGAAACTTCAAAATGGAATATTAAAGATTTTACTTTTAATTATTATGCATTAAAGGATCGATAAATAATATTTTATAGAGGTGAAACATGTGTTTGTGTGTTTAATATGAGGAATTTCTGGTACATGAACCCAAGGTAAAGATTAAACTAAGGTTAACCAAAGTAGTAGCTGTGATTAGAGGCAATAACAAGATACCATATCCCCTAGAATCAGAGAGAAACAGTAAGAAATTCATTAAATTAATGAAATTAGGTTAAAGTTTCAGAAAAAATAAGATATATAAAACAAGAAACTTAAGGATTGAATTCAAAGTTTCAATAGTGTTATATTCTGAAATTACCTAAAATAAATCTGAAAATGAAAAATAAAATATAAAACTAAATTTGGGAAAAATAGTGATAGGAAATGAAGATGTTCATTATGCTTTCTAGCACTTGTTGCAATATGATGACTAAAATCCAGGTATAAGAGAGAGAACTGTACATTAGGGTTTGAAGCTCAAATAAAAATGTATTAAAAGAAAGCATTTACATACAAGAATGTATGAGAAAAATTTGTAAATACAAAAAGAAGAATTGGGTAGGTGCTGTGTTTGAAAAGTACTGTGGTATTCTTACATAAGCCCCAAGGGGGAAAAAAAGAGTCACTAAACTGAGATGAGAAAAATTCTTAGCATTTTCACTCAGATGAATCATCCTTTTGATGAAGGCTAATCGTTGGACAAGAACAACACAGTGATGCATGCTCCGCTCTGTGTTGCCAGCCATCAATGCTTGTGTTGTGAATGAGCTATTCATCTAAACTGAGTCGCAACCCTTTCTCTCCTTCACTTTTCCCACTTTTGGTCCACATGTGCAACCGCAGCTTCATTACAAATGACTCATATTCTCCAAGGCTCCATTTTATGTATTCTGACAGAATGTATATCTTTTAGGATGGGAAAATGTGTTGTTATCTTTCTTGCCAGCTCTTTGCTCTCAGTTACAATAGCTGATACTACTTCCCTACCAACAAAATGGCAAATGTGTTGGTCTGAGAGATTTCTCTAGAATTAAAAACAGTGTTTTGTCATCCATGATGAGGTGTCCAATATATGGCTAATTTACTTCTTCATTTAGTAGGATAATTGAATATGAAGTACCATATAATATCTCTAAGGCTAATTACTGTAAACAATACTTAGCTACTATCTTTTTAAGGACAAGATTATATTATTCACTAGCAGTTTGATAAAACCTCTGATTACTTCATTTGTATGTCAAGACATGAAAGGATTGGAAATGATACATAAAAGCCATATGTTAAAGCTCACTTGCAACTCACATCTCTGAAGACTCTAAGTTAATATACACAAATAAGAGAAAATATGTATGAGTCTTTCAGGGTCTGAGTAACCTCATTCAGAGTGATTATGTATAACTCCATACATTTACACGTGAATTCTATTATTTTCTATTTTATCAACTACAATATTTAATAGTCTTAATTGCTATACTTTTATTACTATTCATCAAATGATAAACATCTAGATTGCTTAAATTTCCTGGCAGTTATTAATATAGCATAAATAAACATAGATAGAAGGTACTTCTATAGGAAGATATGGAGTATTTTGAATGTGTATCTAAGAGTGGTATATTGATAAAATGACAGTTCTATTTTTAGCTTTTTGAGAAATCAATACATCACAATGATTTCCAACTTAGTTGCACAAATTTATACTCCCTCCATCAATGAATCAATGTTCCTCTTTTGCCATTTATACTCTAGCATTTTTTAATTTTTCTTTAATTCTTAATAATTACGATTGCAGCAAGATAAAACTCAGAAAGCTTTAATTTGTGTGTATGTAATAAATGGGGATACTGAACTTTTTAAAGTGTTTCTCAACCATTTGTATTTTATCTTTTGACAACTCTCTTCTAAATCCAATGGTCCATTTTTTCAATCAGTTCACTTTTTCTTGTTGCTAGTGTATTTAGTTATTTATGTATTCTAGACACTAACCCACCATCAGAAGTATGTAAGGAGTCATAAGCAGGTTTGAAGAAAAAGAAACATTAAACACTTTTATAAGAGGAAATGATAGAATAAGAATAATTAAATGGAAAAGGGAAGGAAGAGCAGATTAGCACAAAGAATATATAGAGCGGTAATTATCATTAATGACATTTAAAATGTCATATGAAAACTATCTTCCATAGAAGATTAATAGAATATATGCACTGAAGAACCCTAAAATTGCATCATTTGCTAGAGAAATCTGTTTTAGTTGTGGTGTGGCTCAGCCCTAGAACACACCTTTAATAGGAGAGCTCTCTCCTTGAATATTTTAAACAAAATTTAATAAAGCCAACCAGATCTCAAGAGGCAGAGCAAGCAACCAGTTCATAGGAAGTGAACATATATTATTAAGAAATAAACATAGAAAGAGGGGCTCAAGAGAATAGATAGAGAGATGCACAGAAAATGGATGGGAGGGACACTACTCAGTGGACTTTGTGTAACTTGTTTGAGAAGGTAGGAGAAAGACAAGGCTTCTTGGGCAACAGTTGTGACAGAAAGCAAGCTGGGTGCTTTCTCAGACCTCCAAGCTAGAAGGCTTATATCCAAGCATCTAGCTAATGAGTCTTTATTGGCAAACTCAAACACTTGGTATTTTCTTAAAAACAACACATACGTAAAATGAGTTTAGGTGATGATACCCTATACAAGGACAGCAGTGCCCTTACTAGGTATGAAAGCCTAAAAAATAGAAAGCCATGCAAGGAATGAAACACATTTTCTGGAGTTGTTAGAGAGTGGAGTTCAACAGAATCACAAAAATGACATGCTGTTACCAATGTTGTTATTTTCCAGAAACTGATTAAACATTTTAATGTATGAGAGGAATAATTATCAACCTTATTCATTTATGAAGTTACATTAACAACCTGCCTGGAAAAAAAATGTTTATTGGTATAATAGTGGCATGAAAATCATAGTAATAACCATCAACTTTCTGGTTATGTTTAAGGAGACCACTTTCTACGTAGAACACCCGTAGCACAGACAATAAGACCAACAATGAATAAATGGGACCACCTGAAACTGAGAAGCTTCTGTAGAGCAAAGGACACTGTCATTAAGACAAAAAGGCAWCCTACTGAATGGGAGAAGATCTTCACCAGCTCTGCATCAGACAAAGGCCTTATCTCTAAAATACATAAAGAACTAAATAAACTAGACTTTAAAATTCTAATTAACAAAATAAAAAATGGGGTACTGAACTGAACAGAGAATTCTCAACAGAAGTTCAAATGGCCAAAAGACAATTAAGGTCATGTTCAACCTCCTTAGC
>LOEQ01006672.1:24560-36691 GCA_001685075.1 Bramus lutescens | reverse complement strand
CAGTTTCTTTATTAACCAATGAAAGTAACAGATAGACAGATGACCCTCCTACATCATTAGTCTATGATCTGAAAATAAAAGTGATGAAATTCATAGTAAGAGCAACAGTGGCAAAACAAAACAAAACAAACAAACAAAAAAAAACGGAGATACAATTAACAAAAGGGCACATTCTGTACGTTGCTATCTATTAAATTTTGTAGGAATAATATTTAAGTAAGAGGAGCACATTTCTATAACAGACTGCTTTTAGTGGATTTTTATTGAGTAATAATGAAGGAAACTCATAATTTCTGCTAAAATGGATCAAACTAGAGAATATCAAGTTAAGTTAAATACATCTTGCTCAGAAAGGTAATTCTCAGTTTTACTCTAATTATTCATCCAAAATAACATGAAAGGAAATACAAGGAAGGCATTCGTGAAGTAGAGAGAGGCTCATAAAGAAAAGTGGAAGAGGAGACAGGGTAAGAGGACTAAACAAAAGTAGATGCATGGAAAAGTTGCATTGCATATGTACGTATTAACATATCCTGGTGGGGCATCCTAATCATTAACAACAAATTTTATTTATATAGATAAATTCCTATATTTCTACTATGATATTCTTAGAAAATTAAATAAGCTGTAGTTGTGGACTAGCATTATACTTAAAGTGTGAATTTGTTTTTAAATTGTGCGTTGAGCATAATCAAAGTTGTTAACCAAACTTTGTGGTATTAGCATCTTTACCTCCATTCCTCTCCAGTGGATATCTTGTAAGAATTCTCTGTATGTTCTTAATCTTCTTTTTCTATTTGTTTTCTTTTTTATTTTGCATGCTACAGCCTAAAATAATACTATAAATCAATGTATCTTCTAAAGCAAAGTTCTGAATCAATTACCAGTAACAAGAGGTAAAACAAATGCAGTTACATATATTATTAGATAAGCATTTGTAATTACATCATGTCTGGAGTTCCAATTTCAAGGGAGTAGACTATGGAATTAGGCTGAAAGGGGGAGTTATCCAATTAGTCATAGAAAACTGTCCCTATAAGCTCATGACACAGCCCAAAGCAATCAGTATCAGGACCATAAACACAAAACAGGAGGATCACAGGACTGTAGAGAGGGACCCTCATGAGAAAAAGTAATCATGAATAAAAGGGATAGCAAGAAATTTTTCATCCTTCATCTAACTGATTTCATGAATTTATAGTTTCTTCCAATTGAAAATGAAAGGGATAAGTTATTTCTGATATTTTCATTTACAAAATCAAATAATGATACAAAACATAAAATGAAAATGCACCATAATTTTTGAATTTATTTTTGGCACAACCATTTTTACCTCCAGGTTCACAGTAACATAATCACTGGTGATTCAGCAGTTCTTGGATTTGTCTAATATTTTCCCAACATGTTGAACTTGAAAGGTGAAACTACAGTTTGTGCACCCAAATATATTCCGGTAGCTCTCATCTTTTGTTGTGGTAGCATTTGCTTTCATACTTATTTTAATAGGATCCCTTATTTTTCAAAAAACTTTATTGCTTATAATTGATATGCTTATGCATTCTTAACCTATTCTTTCAAATACATGAACCAAAGATAAGACAATCATTCCTCATGCTTTTTAAAATTGAATACATATTTAAGGGATTTATATAACTAATAAAAGTATTCCTTTATGTGTTAGAAAATTAATTTAATTGATATATGTTTATTTTTGTTATGCGAGTGAAATTTTTATTGACTATCTTCTATGCTTTTTCACTTTTTTACTGAAGGAAAAATAGTGTTTAGAATTATCTTCTCTAACAAAATTATATTCATGTAAATAAATGTTATGTGTGTATTATAAGTATGTGCATATAAATATGAACATATACATATATATGTCTATATGTTTATGTTACATATAAGATGTAACTAAAATTACTTATTTTACTTTTATTACATTGTAATTATATAATTACACATTTCCTTTTCCTCCCTCCAAATCTTCCAAGAGAAGCCTCCTTGCTCTTGTCTAGGGATTTCTCCCCTCAGGGAAACCCTAGGACAGCTCAAATCTACACACACACACACACACACACACACACACACAAACCCTGCAGCAGCTAAAGAATTGCTAAAAGCTGGAGAAATAGTCTTCCCTAGAAAAGAACACACCAATTGTTTACATACAAATGCTCAACCATTCTGAACACTTTCAAAATAATTATCTTTATCTTCCAGATATTTCCAAATTTTATAAAAGTTTATTAGGCTGAAAATATATTTTATGAACATTGTATACTATTGCATGTGGTCGTTACACAAAATAAGCTTTACAAAAGAAAATACTTCTTTAAAATAGTGTCACAGGACAAAGTTCTATCAGAATGTAAACTAGTATAATCATTTGGGACACACTTTATTAAGATGGAGATTCAATGCAAATACTTACAAGAATAGACTCTGTTTGCAGTTGCAATAAAGAATACTTGAAGGAATCACAAGATAGACAGCCTGTCAAGGCAGTAGCTACTCGAAACTGTTCAAGAGACATGGAAAAGAATGAGCAGTCTTTCTGTTTCCTACCTGATCTGAGACATATGACTGCTGCAGAGATCATGGCCTAAGGCACGTCTATACATATGCCAATTAATTGGAAAGTGTATATGTGAATTTTCCTAAGAAGGAATTCCAAATGAGAGAATTGTCATTGAGCCTGTACATTTTTTTCTATAAGCTATATTTATTGATATTTGATTTCATTGATTTTATCCATAAAATTAATCCTCACATAGAATCTGAACATTAATTTGAATAATAATTTAATTATGATAATTTGTAACTAAATCCTTGCCTTTGTCCACTTCTTTCATTAAACCAAGTTTATTGTAAGGTGAGAAAAAGTTATTAAGCCAGGTGCTATTTCTTTAGTGCAGATTCTAAAACACTCAAGAGTTCATTGGAAAATGAGCAGCTATTCAGTAAATCAGAACTATTCTTTGTGAATTTTCAGTTCCTCTTATGGCTTTCCGTTTGCTTGTTGATGTTCGCCGTGTATTTTATGTTTATGCACATTGGCATAGGTTAGGTTAAATATGAGTTTTGCCTATGTAGCCTCATGTTTAAAATAGGAACATTAAAAACAGGCTCTTAAGAAGATAAATCAAAATTTGAGTAAAGGGCAAAAATAGCAAACAGGGAACATGCATCTGAAATAAAGCTCATAATGTTTCTTGTAGTGATATTTTGTTTGTATTTTAGTAAATAAAGCTTGCTTGATCATCAGAGTGCAAAGTTAACCCACTTTAGGTCAGAATCAGATCCAAGAAGTGGTGGCTCAAACCGTTAACCCGGTGTTTGGGAGTCACCCACCTTTAATCCCAGCACTAGGGAGATGGAGACAGGAGTGATATGTCTGGGCCAAGGGAGAATATAAAAAGGAAAAGACAGAAATTCACTGGAGTGTGGAGTCTTAGGATTCGATTTGAGGAGACAGAATTTTTCCCTTTTAGTCTGAAGATAAGGTAGAGGTAAAAGGTCTCTCTAGTGGTTGACTGCTTCGTTTTTCTGGTCTTCAGCTTAAATCCCAATTTCTGTCTCTGGGTTTTTTATTATTTGTGCTACAATTTCTCTTTATAATAATGACTAAAATTTGGAGCAATCATGACAATCCTTCTGGACTTTTATAAACTGCCCTGTTTGTATTGTTGTGTGTGTTTTATGCTGACTTAAATGCTGTATGTGTTCACATTAGTATTCAACTGTATTCAGAAGCTGTTCATTTCAATAAAAATAAAATATAAAATACTACATTACCGTAAGATAAAATAAGCACACCAGAGTTAGACAAAACAAACAGACAGAAGGAAAAGGGATCCATGGAAAGCACAAAAAAAAAAAAACAGGGACTCAGTTGCTCACCCACTGAGGATTTCCATAAAAATACCAATCTGACAGCCACAATATATACATCAAGGACCTGTTAGAGATATGTGCAGGCCCGGTTCATGCTGCCTTACTCTCTGTGAGTTCATGTGAACTCTGATAAGGTTGATTTAGAAGGTCTTATTCCCTTTACTGTTACATTCATTTATGCCTCCTTTTCTGCTGGGTTCTCCGAGCTCCGAGGGGAAGAGTTGAAAAGAGACATCCCACGTAGGACTGAGTGCTCCAAGACCTCTCGCCTTCTACATGTTGGCTGACTGTGTGTGTCTGAGTTTGCTCCCATCTACTGAAGGGGGAAGCTTCTCCGAGGCTGGCTTGAGAAAAGCACTGATCTATGAGTAAAAAAAGAATGACATTTTATTGTTTTCTTTTTGTTTTAAAACAGTAATATCGAGTTTTACCGTAGGTCCCTGAGCTACGCAGTCTCGGGTTCTTGATCAACAAGCTGCGTTCAGTAAGCAGAGATGGGATCCATGTCAGGGAGTGAGCCTTATGTCAAATTTGATAATGTTTGGTTATTCCCACAGCTTTATACCACTTTTCCCCTAGTGTATCTTGCAGGCAGGACACCACTGTATATCAAAGAAATTCTTATATTTTATTATAAGACTTATGTTTGCCTTGGAAGCTTAAGAAATATTAAGATATAGATTCTTCTTAAAATGTGAAAGGTGTAAAATACATTTTGAAACATTTAAATATAATGTGTATAAAGAGTTTGTATATATTTTTCACAACAAAATAAACTAATATATATTTAATTGTATGATATTACATGATTGTATCCTTAAATGTAGAGTTCAACTTTTATCAAACAGTATGACATATTTGGGAGTAACAGGAACATTGTCTTTCCATAGATATATTATCACTGGACTTAACTTCAAATGTACAAAACTGCACCATACACCCTATGATCATAAACTATGAAAACCAACAGTGGTACATCTCTCAGGATACACAACACCTGTGCAGCAATGTTATATCACTGTATGTTTAAAATGGGCATGTAAATATAAATTTAAAGATGTAGATGATATTATCATATTAGTTCTATAAGAATGTAATTGTCTTCTTCATTCAGACTCACTTAAAGATGCACCAAAAAGAGATTGTTGCCCAGATTACAAAGGAAGACATGGACAGAAAAGTATCCAAACAGAAGTACATTAGCATATATTTATATGTGTGTGTTCACACACAATTTTAATTCTCCTTAAAATAATTTTCACCCAACAATGCTAATTTTCTTTTTATATTTGACATAGTTAGATGATACAATTTCAATCACAGATTGCCTGTTTATAGACTTCATTGTTACTGGTTAAGTAGCAAAACTCAAATTTTGACTCTGTTCATCAATCTTCAGTTTGATGATGATTGGCAGGGCATGTTTCTATATTTTGCTACATCATTTTTTTCTCTAACTGAAAGAAGAAATCCATCTTAAGGTGGAAAAAGCATGGACCCAGCTTTGTGTAATACTAAAAAGATGCATTAGTGCATTCATGACATATGTGAGATATACACCACATTATACTCTACATCAAAATTCAGAGAAGAAAATATACATTGGTTGCTGGTTCCAAGTATTTCACACAGTCATCTATGACAGCATCTTACCCAGAGTCCTAGAGAAAAACATGTAAAACTTAGAGTTTAAACGTATCTAATTGGTAGATAATAATGCTGCCATAGTGGAAGGGGACATAGCCACAATTCGAGTATTTCATAAAATATTCAGATATAAGTGAAAGAGTAAAGACATGCTTTATTTTCAGTTTTTGTTATAAATAAATAAGGTGTTGACTTGGTTACAAATAGATAATACAGATATGGAAAATAATAATATTTGTTCTGTGTAATGAAACAATCTTGAAGAAGAAAGTCTCATATTAAGTAATCTGCTACTTCTATGTTTGCCGAAATTTCTGTCCTGCAAGCCACTACCAAGTAATTTAACACAGAGGCTTAGTGTTAGTTATATATGCTTGGCTTATAAATCAGGCTTGTTACTAACTGTTTCCTTTAAATTAACCCATACTTCTTATCTGTGCCTTGTCACATGGCTTGGTTCTTTTTCTCAGTACACCATTCCCATCCTGCTTCTCTGCATCTGCTGATGATTGCTGAATTTGCCTTTCTCTTTCCCAGCGTCCTACTAGTCTGGCTATCCTGATCAATCTATTCCTGCACAACTATAAGCCAGTCATTTCTTTATTAAACAAAGAAATTAATATATATTCAGAGTGTATAGAAGAACTATTCCACAGTACTTTATGAGTTAATTTGAGCTGCTCTGCCAAGCATTTTCAACCGCATGAAACTGGAGTCTTTGAAATATGAGAAAAATTAAATATTTCCTCCCTTAACTTGTTTATGTCAGGTATTTTAATCCCAGTAATAAGAAAAAATAGTAAAACAAATAATTTTATAATTAACAAACGTTCATACTGGGTACATTGATACTCTCTCGACTTAGTGTTAGGAACTATGCAGTCCTAGGTTAAGTTTGTCCTTTCCTAAGCATGTGATATCTCCACTAATGCTTAAGCAACATATTTTTCTAGTAACCACAGGTTAAATAATTAAAAAACCCAGATCAACAGGAAAATAAAGAAATCATTTATGAGACATACAGAGAAACACTACAATTAAAAGTAATACAGGTAAGGTAATATTATTGTTCTTTTCTCCATATTTTTTCAAAAGTAGATTATAACATTCAACTTTGTATTAGATTTTCCAATTTAAAATGACATGAAATATTTCATATGTTTTATTATTGTTCTTTATGATGATAACTTAAGTGCCAATTTAAAATATAAATATGATACACCTAAATCCTACATGAAATAATTGAAATTCCAAATTTTTGAATGATTTTTTTTGCATATATTTCATGTTTGTTCTTTAAAAAAAGCTTTAAACTTTTACAAAAGTCAAATTATTCTTCTCAAATTCTGTAGGTTGGGTGGTGCTTATATAAAATATTTGGTTTCAGGTTGCTATGTATTTCATACATTTTAAGATTTTAGAAAAATAGAATATCTGTAATTGTATTGTGTTGGTGATGAGGATAAAGGCAAAGTGAAAAACTTCCCTTATATTTTATACACAGTAGACAGGAGCATCCAATAGGAAACTTGTGAGTGATATGCTTGAAAATGGGCTGAAGCATATTTGATGATGTCAGGTGTGGGTTTTCCAAATCTGTCATTTTTATCTTCCCATAGCTGTAGATTTTCATCATAAAATTTAGATTTTCAAATCAGGGCTACTCATTATGTTTTAATAACCTCTTTGGCTTATTCAATACTAAAGTGTCTCAGAATTTTTTTGGGGGGCTACCAACCAACTCCTAAATCGTGACTTATTAGACCTATGCTTAGACTAATTTGTTGCCAGCTCATATAACTTAATCTTTCTCTTCATCTACCTTTTGTCTCAGGGCTTTTACCTTTCTTTCTTTTTGCATGTCTTACTTTCCTGCTTGGCTGGCTGGCTGGCATCTGCCTGATTTCTGGTCCTAGACATGCCCCTCTTTTTCACCCTCATCTCTTCACCTCTTCTTGTTTGAGCCTAGATTTCTCCTCCTACTTATTCCCTTTGACTAACAGCCCTATCTCTTCCTTCCTTCCTGGCTATTGGCCATTCAGCTTTTTATCAGTCAAATCTGGTCCTTTAGGCAGGCAAGGTACAATAAAACCAACATATCTTTATGTAATTAAACAAATGCAGCATAACCAAATGTAACAAATTTTTGTGTCATTAGTAACATCAGCAGAAACAATTATAACACACCTTTACAAAGTTAAAGTAGTATACCTCAGCATAAACAAATGTAACACATCTTTACATAGTCAAGTATTCCACAACACTGAAGGATTAAACAGAAACAAAATGTGTGCCACATTAATATACCCATGCCTCCTGTAAACTTGTTGATGCCTAATTTTCTACAGCAAGAAAGAATTCACATAACAAATGGATGGTTTTCTGAAGTGCTAGGCCTTATACTAACAGTGGATGTTTCTTCATGTGGAACAAGTTCCTACTTTAATGACCCCAGTCAATAAAAAAGAAATTTTATTCCCAGTGCTTCCTTGCTACTCTACTGGCATTTTGTTGAAAGCACTCACATATCAGGTCTAGATTTCAGTAGATACCGGGAAGTTTCTAAAATTTCAACATGTTTTGAATATAATTATTCTCATGAAGTCTTAACAAAATATGTTAATGCATTGATGAAAATCCTCTTTTTATAAATACTATTTGATATATTTAAATGAACTATTTTTGTGGGATATCATAGAATGTCAATCCTACTTACTTACTTAAGCAGTTATTTTTCATATTTATGTGTATACATAGAAATGTGGGTGCAGTTGCCCCATGCACATGTTTATTTTAGATATTTTCTTTATCATCTTCCACCTTATTTTTGAGACAAAGTTTCTTACCAAAGTGTAGGTTCACTATTTCAACTAGATTGCCTGACCAGTGCCACCTAGTTTCTGCCTGTCTACATTCCTGGGATTATGTATGTATGCTATTGTGATCATTTTTATGTAGGTGTTGGAGAAACAAACTCAGGTTCTCATGCCTTTGCAAAGAATCATTATACCTATTAAATGATCTCCCAGTCATTCTTGATTATTTAAGTTGTTCACTTTAAACAAAATTAATTTAGTTTATGTATTAAAACACTCATCTTTGATTTTGCGGACAACTCTAGGATTTCTTTTACTCCACTGCTGTTATAAACTTTGCTAGATAACAGTATATGGTAAACATACCTTCAGTTGGATATTTCAGGTAGCAAGAAAAAGTCAAAAGTTGTGACACACTAACATCAAATCAGGTACTTAGTGTATCTAGTAAAGAAAAATTAACCTGTAAGCTGAATTGAAACAGTCAGATTGAGTTTCCCATACTAAGAGCCTAGGGCTAGCAGACAGATTTCTCAATTAAAGTTTACAGTAAAACAAAACAAACAGACAAGCAAACAAAAACAAGAAAGCAGTAGTTAGGAAGAAAATATCAGAGCAAGACTCAGAGCCTCCCTGAGAAATCCACTAGAGAACTCTGCCTTTGTAGACAGCCACGCTGCATTTTCTCCAGGGAAGAACCTATGGCTTGCCCTTCCTACTCTAGACACTTTTATACTATAGGAAAAGCAGTAGTAAGCTCTGCTTGAAATAGCTCATCTTTTAGGTCTTTTCAAGGATTTAATGTTTAAATACCCTGCAATCTTTGACAACCTCCTTTCTCTGTGATATAAAGGCACAAGTTCAGACTTAATATGAATAGGAAATTTGGGAGGACATTTCCGATAAACAAGCCTATGTCTGAGACAAGATAGCACCCCACTTATTCATCACATAGTCTCAACAAGTACAAACATCACATGACATCTTACCAATACAATTATTATTATAAGACATCTTCCAACCTTTCTTGCTATCTACCTCCTCCCAGGATTTTGAGATGTCTGAAAATCACTGGGCTATAAAATATGGTGAGATATTCGATCACACTTTGAACCCCGAGTTTGCATTTATGTTAATTAAATAAAATCAACCTTGCTTCAGGGGGTTGAACTAGCAACTGGTTGACTAGTATCAGCAATAGAGAATACAGACGAGCCAGGAATATGGATAGAGAGATACAGAGGAAGAAGGAGGAAAGGACTTAGAGATCCAGGCTTTCTCTTTGATTGGTAACTGCGGAGAAACCCCTATCTTCCTGGGTCTCCAGCCAAAAAGGAGGATCAGCTGGTTGCTTCCCGGACTCTCTAATAAAGGTGGTAGTGGTTTTCACTACCACACCTGACGTCTGAGCCTTTGCTAGTAAACGGAATGGCAGAGACTTAGATTAAACCTACATAAAGCGGCAGCAGCAGAGCTGGGGTAGAGGGAATTTTCCTATTTTCCCAGAAGTCCTTCCATACTCTGGCTTGAGTTGCTGTCAGGACTATTGGACCACAGACAGCAATTAAATTATCACTAGATTCAAATGTGACAACAAAGCATACCAAAAAATATATTGTTTCAAATGTTAAGACAATAAAGCGAGTTTGAAACTAAAAATTTGATGTATTAAAGAAGCTAATTTTCACGTACTAGGCTTCTGAAGTTGTTCTTAAAGAATATTTGCTCTTTTTGAAAAGAAATCCCTATCTATATATTTAATTTCATAGAAAATATACTTAACCATTATTTTATGAGGACACAAATTTTCTTAATGTCTTTAGTGTGTGTATATGAAACAGAAGTAGTACTGGAGATTGGAACAAGACTCCCAGACATGATAGGAAACCCATAAATAGCATTAATTTCTGTGTACAATATAGAGTTTATGAAATGATTGAGTAAGACTATTTCAAGAATAAATGGCAATGCCTTTTAGGTCTTTCATTACCATCATTGTATCTCCCCACAAATATGTCACCACAAAAATGAGGTGACAAAGATCTCAAAAAATCACCAGATATAACATTATAGGAAAACAAATACTTACCTAGGGAACATGAAATACAGTATCAATAAACACACAAATAAATGATAGACACACTAAATTGGAATCATTGTTAATGTTACTTAAAACTCAAAAGTATATGATTAGTGAGAAAATAACAAAATGATTATGTGCAATAGAATTATGCATGCTGCTTCAGTAGCTTGTCTAGCATATACCCTAATTATAATGTTATCTGGGCAACGGTTCACAACCCTCTTGTGTTATATTGTCAATATCAATTTAGAACTTTATTGAATAATTTCTTTCAAAGAAAAAATAATCAATTCAAAATTGACATGTCATTTGTTTCCAAATAAGTATTAATCTCAATGACTCCCACAAAACTATATGCTAATTTTCTGGTAGGATCTACATTAAAATTATGAACAACATATTAACGAAGTGCAATTAATTGGAACTATTTGTTTATATCATTACTGTTAATTGAACTTTAAATATGAATATGTCACTGATTTATATCCCAGAGTTTTACTCCATTTCTTCCCTAACCCATGTTATGGACAAATAATCAGTCTCCTAATAGTTGTACTAATCTGGGAATTGTGAAAACTGCACGACATGAGTTCTAGTTTGTAAAGAGTCTGTCTCTGTACCACAGTCAGTTTCCAAATAATGACACACCGATGTCTTATTAGATATGAATGCTCAGCCTATAGCTTAGTTCCTACCTTGTAGTTCCTAACTAGTTAGGCATGTTTCTAACTATTTCTTATAACTTAAACTAACCCGTTTCTATAAATCTATGTTTTGCCTCAGACTTTTTGCCTCTCTTTAATTCTATATGTCTGATTCCCTCCGTGTCTCATCGGCATATCCCTTTCATATGTAAATAAGTCCCAAGTTCCTGTCCATTTCCTGGAAGTCCTGCCTATCTCTCCTGCCTAGTTATTGGCTATTCGATATTTTATTATACCAATCCAAAGTGTGTATCTTCACATAGTGTACAAATAGCCCATAACACTATTTGGCAAACATGAACTATTGGAGCAGACTGTGAGGGTTGCTAGTCAGCTCTCTTTTAGATTTAGCTCTCTGTCTCCTTACCGAATCTCACAATTCACTCTCCTACTGCGCCTGCACAGGTTACTTCCACCACCTGGTCTTCCATGCCACATAATTGTGTAATATGAAGTTATAATAAAATTTATTCATTTTTGCTTTCCATTCACCAAAGTTTCTGTGACATATACAAGAAAAGGAACCTTGAAGACCTTGTGGAACTGCAAACATCTTTTTCTTCCTGATTTGGATGCAATGTTTACATCACTTTCTTAGAGGATTCATTACTTTACCCATCCTAGGTCTCAAGGTTTCTTAAGGGAGTCTGGCAAGTAATTTTACTTAATGTCTTTTAAATGACATATAAAATGACACATAATGATGTCCAAATGACAAAACAAATGTGTAAAAAGAGAATTGAGCTGTACTTACATAAGTAGAGAACTAATTGGAAGGAGAAAGAAATAAAAAAGGAAAGAAAATAAAAAAAGAAAGTAGGATGGAAGGAAGGAAGAAAGGAAGGAAGGAAGGAAAGAAGGAAGGAATATTTCAGAAAAAAAGCACATATCAGATTCAAGAAATTTACTTACATGATGAGGGTAAGTATGATTATAAATAATGAACACGGTTATGTGTGGATTGAGTGATTGGGATATGGCAGT
>LOEQ01006671.1:237672-248897 GCA_001685075.1 Bramus lutescens | reverse complement strand
CTCTCTCTCTCTCTCTCTCTCTCTCTCCTCTTCTCTTTCCCCCCTTTCCCCTCCATAACCCCCAAATAAATATCCAACTTCACTCTGCATGGAATGCCTATCTGTCTGTCTCTCTCCCACCACCTGGGACCAACCCACCTTCAGAGACTTGTAGTGTGAAAACTGTGCCATCCCTGCCTGGGACTGGCTGATCTGGGGTCTGCTGCCTGCCTCGGCTCGAGGACCTGTGGCATGGTCTCATGGCCCACTAGCTACTTGAGAACCTGCAGTACTTTTAATTATCCATTACACATAGTGCTTTATTCATAGATCAGTGCCTCCCTCAACCCTCAGCAGAGAAGCTTCTTCTTGTAGTAGATAGCAATTAACACAGAGACCCACACGTAGACAATGTACAGAGCGTGGGAGACTTCTGAGTGCTTGACCCTAAAAGGAATGTCTTTATCATACCCCTCCCCCCAGCTCAGGAATCCATGCAGAAGAGAAGGTAGAAAGATTGTAAGAGTCAGGAGTGGGAGATGAGTTTTAAATAAACAGAATTTTCCAGAAACAACGTAACACATGCTTGTTTGAACTCACAGGAACAGCAACAGCATATACAAGACTTTCATGAGCTGAAGCCAGGCAAAATCCTAGCACCAAGGAAGGGAACTGAATACGAAGTCCCAACCCTAGCCAAGAAGCTATTTGCAAATTATGGATTCCAGGAGAGGGAAAAATCTGTTTTTTTCAATGGAGTGACACTGGGTACATTAATCACACTCCAGAGCAGGCTCTATGCTCAAGAGTAGTTGGCCAGCACAGATCAGACTCCATGTTTTTAGTGGTGTCTTTTCTTTTCTTTTTTTAAGAGAAAAGAAGAACATAAAATTTTGTGTTGTTAGGGAGGTGTGGAGGACCTGGGAGGAAGATGGGAAAGAATATGATAAAATATATTTTATAAAATTCTCAAAGAATAAATAAGTAATAAAAATGAATTATTTTTATCTAGCATACAAAGTGGTTTTCATTATGACATTTTGTACATACATATAAAATTATATTTTGCTAATATTTGCTGTCTTAATTAATGTTTCTAATGCTATGGAGAGACACGTGACCCCAGCAACTCTTATAAAGGAAAATACTTAATTGGAACCAGCTTACAGTTCAGAGGTTCAGTCTGTTATCATCATGGTGGAATATGGTGGTGTGCAGGCAGACATGGTGCTGGAGAAGGAGCTGCAAGTTCTACATCTTGATATGCAGGCAACAGGAAGTAGTCTGAGACACTAAGCATGGCTTGAGTATATATAAGACCTCAAAGCTTGCCTCCACAGTGACACACTTTCTGCAAAAAAGGCCATATCTACTCCAATGAGGCCATACCTTCTAATAGTGCTTTTGGGAACAATTTTCTTTCAAACCACCACATTGTACTCCCTGGTCCTCAAGGATTATGGCCATATCATAATGAAAAAATGCAATCAGTTCAACTTCAAAAGTCTCCATGGTCTGTAAGTCTCAAACTTATTTAAAAGTCATATAAAATATGGCATTTGAAGTGTTTTAAAAACTTAGAACTTTTCTTCACAGTGAGACATGTCTGCTTCTGACAGCACCAATTACTTTAGAGAGGTTGACACACATTGAAGAAACTCATTATAAAATTAGCCTTTGTGTGACAAGGCTTGATGTTTGGGCAGGAAACTGCTCTTGCATGGACTGCTTAACGGTATGCTGTATAAACTGAACATGCAGGACCTGCAGAAAAATGACTGCTAAAGTTGCCTAAAGTAGGTGAGACAATCCTTCAGGGTTCCTACTTCATGAAACAGTTTGCCAGAAGTTCTATAGGACACAGAAAAAAGTGACTGACAAACTGCCAATATAGGCAGAACTGTCTTTAAATTTTCATGCTTCATGAAAAAGTCTGTCAGATACTAGAAGCTGTAGGCTGAAGTTGGATACCCCAATGTTACTAAAAAGCTTTGGGTAACTGTCCAGGCATCAAGATGTCTCTGTCGATTCTAGAGTTTTGGAAGTTGCTTACAATGCGCTTTTGTTTACTTAGGTAATATTATATCCTTCTGGAGCCTTTGATGGGGTTAAAAAAAGATACTTATAATTATAAAAGATAGATTAGATATAAAACTTTAGGCTCACAAAGATAAGATATATAATAAAATATTTTCCTTAATTTGCCAAATGTAAATGGACTAAATATTATATCTATAATTCTTGCTTGATAACTGTTTTGTTGTATGTAATCTTGCTATGTTAAAGTTAAATTCTTCCTTTTTATTTAGACAGAAAAGGGAAGGTGATGTGGGATTCCCCTCTGTATGCTATGAATATGTTTTATTACCATTGTTTAATAAAGAAGCTGCTTTGGGCCTATGGCAGCACGAAATAGAACAAGACTGGAATTCCAAGCAGAGATAGATGAGAAAAGAAGATGGAGTAAAAAAGATGCCATGTAGCTGCTGAAGAAGACAGACACCAAAACTTTACTCAGTAAGCCACAGCCTTGTTGTGATATACAAAATAATAGAAATGGGTAATTTAAAATATAAGAGCTAGCTAAAGACACCTAAGCTATTGACCAAGCAGTGTTGTAATTAATATAGTTTTTGTGTGATTATTAGGATCTGAGCAGCTGGGAAAGGAACGAGCAGTCTCCGCCTAGAAAAAGTTCAAAATCTTCTGAAATTTATGCAATCCTTTAACTGTAATCCCCTGCAAAATTAAAATCAAAAATCAGATTACATATTTCCAACAAATAATGGCACAGGATATACATCACCATTCCAAAACATAGGGATTGAAGCATAGTGAGGAAATACTGGACCACAGCAAGACAAAAAAACATCTGGGGGAACTCCAAACTCTGTATCTGCATGCCTGATATCAAAATGCTCTTTGGATATCCAACTGCTTTCAGCTTTGTTGACTGCAACACACTTCTTTCTCTTGGGCTGGTTCCACTCCTCATTAGCAACTCTCTTTGGCAGGGTCCTAAGACTCTGGTATCTCCAACTCATCTTGGGATCTGCAAGGCAATCTAGGCTTCTCCTTCACAACTTCACACAATTCTCTAAGTCTTTGTTCAGGAACACCCCTGACACATAACCTGGCCTCTTAGTCAAGGAAGAATATTCCTTCGCCCTTTTCTTATATCCTTAAAGCCAGAGTCATGTGGCCTAATCTGCCAAGTTGTGTTGCATGCAGGGGCCGGAACATTCAATAACATATTCACCAGTTTTCTGTTTTCCCTCACTGACTAAGGTTGGCTGCTCTGAAACTTGCTCTGTAGACCAAGGTGGCCTATCAGAGATCCACCAGCCTCTGCCTTCCAAGTGCTAGGACTGTTTTTGTTTGTTTGTTTGTTTGTTTGTTTGAGGCATGGTTTTTCTGTAGCTTTGGAGCCTGTTTTGGAACTAGCTCTTGAAGACCAGGCTGACCTCAAACTCACAGGCACCTGCCTACCTCTGCTTCCCAAATGCTGGGATTAAAGGAGTGCACCACCACCACCCAGTCCAAGAGCTGGAATTAAAGGTGTGCATAACCTTACCTGGATCTAAGCTTTCCTTTCATTCCTTTTTGAAGTTAGAAACTTAGCTAGGTGGGATTTTGCCCTGAGGTCACCACTCCCTTTATTCTAGTTCTTAATCCATTTATCTTCTTGGATACAGGATTTAGCTCTAGTCCACTTCCTGGTGCCCCTTTTCTCAATCTGTACATTTTGTATTTTTATCTGCTGAGTTTGCTACTTTTCATTATAAATATTCATTACAGTTAATACTAATAACCACACAACAGATTCTATACTTGGCTATTTTGATATTTCCTCTGCTAGCAGAATCAATCCAAAACTCTCCAGTTTGGCCTCAGGAAGACTCTTTGGACAAGGGTCAAAAGCAGCCACATTCTTCACCAAAATATCACAAGACAAATCTCTAGGCCATGTATTAATATGCTTCTCCTCTGAAATCTCTTGATCTCCATAATTCATCAAATCACACTCAGCAATGCAGTTTTCCATGCTCATACTAGTATGGCCCACTAAGCAGTGCTTAAAGCATTCCACTGCTTTCTTAACCCAGAGTAACAAAGTCCATATTACTCCAAACAAAAACATGGTCTGGCCTATCACAGTGATACTCCAGTCCCTTGTACCAATGTCTGTCTTAGTCAGGGTTTCTATTGCTATGAAGAGACACTATGACCATGGCAACTCTTATAAAGGAAAACATTTATTAAAGTGGTTGCTTACAGTTCAGAGGTTCAGTTCATTATCATAATGACGGGGGCATGATGGAGTGCAGGCAGACATGGTGCTGGCTACATCTTGATCAGAAGACAACAGGAAGTGGTCTCCATGTCACACTGAGGGAAGCTTGAGCAAAAGAGAACTAAAAGTCCACCCCCACAGTAACACACTTAGTTCCCACAAGGCCACACCTGCTCCAACGAAGCCACGCCTCCTAATCGTGTCACTCCCCTTGGAAACCATTTTCTTTGAAACCACCACATTTCCCCCCACAACCACCCTATCCCGGCCCCTCCATCAATAATCCCCTTTCTCTCCCCAAATCTGGAACCAATCTCAAGGGAGCTCAAATCCAGGAGTTTATTTGGTCTTTTCTTGCTCTTTTAGATCTTTTTGGTATGGCTTCTATAGCTCTGGGGTTTCTCATGCCTGCTCCATGCAAGCCCATCCTCTCCCTCGCCTGAGACTGCTTTGGGCCCCTGTCTTGATTAACTATCTTGGGCTCATTTGAATCTTCCAGAACAGAATGCTTGTAATATCTTGACTTTTTTAACATGCTGCCGTGGCACACTCGGGAGGCTGGAGCAGAAATGCTCTAAGTTCAAAGTTGCTTAGTGAAATCCTTTGCCCCCTCAAGAAGCCGTCCATCTCCCATGTAGCTTTGCTGTATTGCGCACTTGGTTATCCTTTTCTGTCTACCCAGTGGCAAGCGGGCAGAACAACACTGGGGATGGTTAGCGGTTTCTCTATACTCAAGGGACCCAAGGCTCTTGCCTCCGTGTGCTTCTACCACGTTCCTCTAGAACTGCAGATCTGAGCACGTATTCCAGCCACGACCAGGCCCTTGACCTTGAGCCAGACAAAGCTGACAGCCCTGGCACCGCTGTGCTGTGGTGAGATGAGCCAAAGCTCAGTCTCACCCTGGGGCAGAAGCTGCCATCNAGTGAAATCCTTTGCCCCCTCAAGAAGCCGTCCATCTCCCATGTAGCTTTGCTGTATTGCGCACTTGGTTATCCTTTTCTGTCTACCCAGTGGCAAGCGGGCAGAACAACACTGGGGATGGTTAGCGGTTTCTCTATACTCAAGGGACCCAAGGCTCTTGCCTCCGTGTGCTTCTACCACGTTCCTCTAGAACTGCAGATCTGAGCACGTATTCCAGCCACGACCAGGCCCTTGACCTTGAGCCAGACAAAGCTGACAGCCCTGGCACCGCTGTGCTGTGGTGAGATGAGCCAAAGCTCAGTCTCACCCTGGGGCAGAAGCTGCCATCCTGCCATGCAGGGACCAGCGTAGGGAGCAGGGAACTTCACCTGTGCCTCAGGTTAACAAAGCCCCTCACTTCCTCTGGGGTAGAAGCAAGCAGCCGTCCAGCTCCATCCAGCATAAGACATGGTTGTCATGGTTATTCTGTCACAGGAGTCCTAGCACAGAGGTATGACTCCTGGAACAGGCCAGGCTGGGCCGCTTGCCCAAAAAGAAACCAAAAAACAAACAAAAACAAGTGTTGTTGATAAAGCAGGAAAGAAATTTGTTTTCACTGTGGTCAAATGCAAGGGCAGTCCTCTGGTGTCATGGGCAGCCCTGAGGCTGGAGGGAACAAAGAGGTAGCCAGTGATGATGTGCATGGCTAGTGATCCCGGTCCAGTCCAAGCTGGTTGCTTGCTTCCTTGACTGGTGCCAAGGTCTTGTGGGAAATTGATGCTGCCTGGCAGCCAGTCTCTATTTTCTTTGTGGGTTGTTTGCCCTTTTATGTCATCTTGAAATTTAAGATAATCTAAAGGAAAGAGCAATTTAGAAAAGAATAGGTCAGGACAAGACAAAATATTTCCATGTTAGTCCCTTCATGGGGACTAAGTGGTACCTCCGTCCATTTGAGACTCTTGACAGGGCTGGCTTCCGGCACAGCAGGGCTAGCTGTGCGAGAGTGTTCAAACCTAAATTTAATAAAGTGTGAAAAGCAAGCTTTCCACTACATAAAGTGGCACATAATGCTGACGAGCCACGGTGGCTGTGTTGCTGTCTTTACTGACCCCTCCTCTCCCTAACCCGTCTAAAACATTGACACTGCTCACCTCCTCTCTTGCTTTTCTGGAGTGTCTAGAGACTTCTCTTGCCCTGGGGGTGCTGCAGGCTTTTCAGGCCACACAAATGGCTGCTATGGCCTTCTTTCTGCAAAGAAGAGACAGGAAGAATCTGGTGACCAGGCTGCCTAGGCGTTGCCATGAGCAGCTAACAGCTGGATGCTTACTGGCCAAACAAAGGCCCTCGACATCCAGTGGTGATACTGCTCAACCATGGGTGTCCCTGCTTCACTGCTCCCGAGTAGGTTGATGCTGACGGAGAAACGCAGGGACCCTGCAGCGCTCCAAGACTGCCTGTGCTGGTGTCCCGCCTGTCCTCTCAAGTGCTCTGGCTGCAAATTAAAGCTCCCCGCTGCTGTAGGAAGTCTTACAGCTAGTACTTACCTACCCACTGGGGCATGGCCTCTTATCCTATACATGCCCATATAGAGCCTGTGTCCGGCCTCTTTTCCGGCCTCTGTTCCAGTCGAGGATTTTGGTTTCTGATCTCCGTTCAAGCAGAGGATTCTACCCCTAAATAAATAACCATCTATTTCTCAATTTTGAGCTAGTGTGCGATTTCTTTTAAGTGTCCTTCTTCATCTCCCTCCCTCTGTAGCTTAAAAAATTAAAAATTAAAAAAAAAAGATACCTGAAAAAGTTTGCAAGTAGAATGTATTGCAGGAAGAAAACCATGCTGATGGAGAAGCACATCAAGAGAAAATCTGTTCCAGAATTTTCCCTTTCTCAGTTCCACGGAGGTGTGTTTTCCTTCCCCCAAAGCATTGCCCCATACAGAGGGAAGGAGCTGTATGTGAGTCTCCTCAGTACAGTATAGAATGACTTGGTGGGAGAGGGCCATTTAAATGCAGCACCTATGGAGTTGGGATCTGGGGCGGCGGAGTGAGAGTATGGGGGCGTTGTACAGACAAGGCAACATTGCGTACTGGCGGCAGTACAGGAGTTACCCTGCATTCTGTGGTTCTAGGATATTGCAGACCCTGGTTTAAGACCCTGGATATCATGGTCTATGATTTAAGAGCCGGATGATGGCCACTGCTGGTGGAGACGGAACAAGATGTTTCTCATCCAGGCTCCTCCTCTCCCTGCCAATGCACAACACACATAGGTGTGTACACACATACACAGGTGTGTACACATGCACAAGTGTGTACACATGCACAGGTGTGTACACACGCACACAGGTGTGTACACATCAGACACAGGTATGTACACACACACACATATTCACTCTGCTGGCTGGGTGACTACCAGAAGTTAGCTGAAGGAAAGGTTACTCCAAGCCTGACTTGCGGAGTAGACGAGCCCCTGGCTTCTCTAAAAGGCCCTTATAAGGGGAAAGACTTCTTTCCCTCACTCATCCCTAAGAATGGGGCTGAGGCATATCTAGTAAGATAATCATCCAGGGACAACATAGGAGTTCATTTTCTATCTTGGTTAGACACGGTGCAGGAGCCTTCAGCAGTGCCGACCCAACAAGCACAGCAGACACTCCTGTGTGCTTTTAGCCTGAGGCTTGAGGAGTAGGCGAAAGTGCACAAGTCTAGCATAATAAAGGTGGGGTGATGGCAAACTGGGGCGGCTTAGGAAGACCTGCTCTTCCCAGCTTTTCTGGTCGCATGTCTGTGGAGATCAAGATGCTCCTGTCTCCCAGGTACAAAGTGAGCTTCTTCCAGAAAAGATTGGCGATTCCTTCAAATGCTTGCTTTGGGGAGGGGCCTGAGGTGTTCCAGAGACAGCTTCCTGCTCCTGCTCTTTCCTCAAATGTTAAGGAACTGGACTGGCGGTTGTGTGTGTCAGCTCGACACAAGCTAGAGTTATCAGAGAGGAAGGCGCCTCAGTTGAGGAAATGCCTTCAAACGACCCAGCTGTAAGGCATTTTCTCAGTTAGTGATCAGTGAGGTAGAGCCCAGCCCATGGTGGGTGGTGCTATCCCTGGGCTGGTGGTCCTGGGTTCTATAAGAAAATAGGCTGAGCAAATCCTGAGAATGAAGACAGTAAGCAGCTCCACTTCATGGCCTCTGCATCAACTCCTGTCTCCAGGGACCTACGATGTGAGTTCCTGCCCTCAGTGATGACAGTGACATGGAAGCTTAAGCCAAATAAACCCTTTCTTCCCCAACTTACTTTTTGGTCACGGGGTTTCATTGCAGCAGTGGAAACCCTAAGACAAGGACAATATCTTGGGTCAATATGATCTGAACTCACAGCCCTTGGCATGGTTCCCCTTGGCTTGTCCTTACAATATTGTTCCCCCTCAATCCCACACACACAAAAAAAGGGTTGTGGATAGAGTTTACTAGAGGGGGCTGGAGAGATGGCTCAGTGGTTAATATTACCAGCTGCTCTTTCAGAGGATCTGCGTTCAATTCTCAGCATCCACATAGCAACTCACAGACATTTGTAACTCCAAGTCTAGGATATCCAACACCCTCTTCTGGACTCTTTAGTCACCAGGAATATATGTGGTACACAGATATACATGCAGAAAAATTGCCCACACACATAAAATATAGAAATAAAAATTAAAAGTTAGAGATTATTATAGGATGAAAAGCACGCTGATGGAGCTGCTCAGCTAGTGAAATTCACTTCAGGCCTGGCTTCAGGGCTTGGCCGCACAGCGCTCTGGGTCCCACCTCAAGTTTCTGACTCAGGGCTCCCATTGTGGGCTTGACAATGCGCATTTGTGACAGGTTTCTGGGCGATGCTGATGCTGCTGATTGGGAGAAGCACACTTGGAGCATCACTGTTCTATGGTTGTGTCGCTTGCACACTCCCTTCTTAGAACAAAGTCCAGGTCCTTGTGGAGACAGGTATGCTCCCAGATCAGCATGGGACCTTCCATCCTCTCCTCTTTTTGAAGAGAAGCATCTACTCTACAAACCGACTTTGGTCTCCATAATGCTGAGGACACATTATGAGCCTGTTTATGGCTATGCAGATCAAGGCTCTGACTGGGCAAGACTTCATAAAGCCCTCAGCCTGGCTGTGAGAGGTAAGGATGAGATTCATCTTGCAAAAGTAATATTGGATACTTAAGTTTGGAGGATTTTATAGCTGTTGATTGTTAATTGGAGTTTTCTTGGTTTTGTTTCCTTTTGTCTTGTGGTCCTGAGGATGGAACCAGGACCTTGGCCATGCTATATCCACTCAATCTACCACTAAGCTGTATCCTCCGCCCTGGACATGTGTTTTCATACTGGATCTCCAGGGGATTATTATGTGTGTGTGCATGTGTTTACTGAGCCTTAGTTTTCTGGGCATGCTATATCGCCACTTAATTTGGTGAAGCTGAGCATCACTGAGGGAAAACTCAGGCCATCTATTCCAGCCAGAACTCCCAGAACAACGGCAGGCATGCTTGCATATTTATTTGGCTGTGGCATCTTATGGTGCAAAAGTTTGCAGTGTAAATGAGCAAAAATGGAGAACTTTGGGCTCTGCCTTTATAGGTTTCAGCTTTTCCCAAACAATCCATCTTCAGCCCTCGGAGGAAAGCAAGCAAGCTGCCCTCTGACACCCATGTCTTGCTGAAGTCTTAGGCTATTTATTTCTGCTCTGGAAAACAATCTCAGCCACCACCGAGGTTGTCAAGCAGAGAGCAGCAGAACGCCTGGGCTCCTGTAATTATTTGTGGACCCTTTCAGGCCCGCAGCCCTTCCCCACAGACTGGAAACTGAATTAGAAATCTCTTAGCAACACCCTATAGCAGAGCTCAGCTATCCTTGGATATATCGACCTGGTGTTTGTTTAGTATCTATTTGCCCATTCCTAATATGGGTTGGTCAGTCCCTCCTGGATTGTCACACTCAAAGAAAGGATCTTTGAGAGGAGATTGGCCTTTGTGGAGAGGACTCTGTGCTACATTACAGGGAAAGGAAGAGAGGACCAGGAAGATGTACTCAGAGGAGGATACTTAGGAGGACACTAATTTTTATCTTAAATATGCAAAGCATTAGATACAAGTGTCTTGACTTGTTTCCCCGGGCTCCAGTGGGAAAATACTGGATTGTGGGTCAAGCTGTTTGCAGTGTCCACTCCTAGACTGTTATTTATATCAGGATTTTTGAAAGTGGTTTATTTTTCCACATTCCTCTCTCTCCCTAGGCACCCTCATCTCTTCTTTGGTTTTAAATATCATCTTAAGGCAGATGACTTCCAAACGAATATCCCCAGCCCAGATCATGTTGCTATAATGTGAACTTGTATGTTCAGCTCCTACTCACGTCACTGCTTGACTTCACCGACAGCACCAGCCCCACGTGTGTAGAAGTGAACTCTTGATCTGCCTCCCTTCACCCAAACCTCGTCCTACCACGCCGTCCCCATCACAGTAAATGGCACCGTCCTCCGCCCAGTTGTCAAGCCAGGGAACCGGGAGTCATTTTTGGCACTGATTTCTCACTCCTCGCATTATCAGTTCTGTGTATCCTACTTCCCAATGTGCAGACGCCTTGTGTCTCTGCTGTTCACCACCTTCTCAATCAGCCGTCTTCCACCAAGCCACCATCAGCCCTCCAGGACGCAATTGCAGTGACCATAAATTGTTCTTTCTGCCTTCCCATAGTCTGCCTGAATCTCTTCTTACACACAAGAGCCAGGTATGGTGGTTTGAACAGGAACGGACCCCAAAACCTCATGTGTTTGTATGCTTGTCCACAGTGACTATTAGGAGGTGTGGCCTTGTTGGAGTGGGTGTGGCTTTGTTGAAGGAGGTGTGTCACTAGGGGGCAGGCTTTGAGGTCTCAGATGCTCAAGTTACACCCAGTCTGACACACAGTCTCCTTTCGCTGCCTACTGATCCTTGGATGTAAAACTCTCAACTTCTCCAACACCATGTCTGTTTGCATGCTGCCATGATGATAACGGATTCAACCTCTGAACTGTAA
>LOEQ01006671.1:175849-188901 GCA_001685075.1 Bramus lutescens | reverse complement strand
TGGGGGAGGGAATGAGCGTAGCTTGTCTCTTAAAGAGACAGAACAACCATTACAATGAGTTTATCCAGAGCCTCCACACAGCCCCACCACTGCTGCCTGTGTCCCCAGAGCAAGGATAAACAGAGAGTTGAATGAATGCTATAATCAAGACTTCAGGATGATTCCTGGGGCTGGAGAGATGGCTCAGTGGTTAAGAGCACTGGCTGCTCTTCAAGAGGTCCTGAGTTCAGTTCTCAGAAACCACATGGTGGTTCACAACCATCTATAATAGGATCTGATGTTCTCTTCTGGCATGCAGGTGTATATATACATGTAGGTGTATATATGCACAGCACTCATACATAAAATATAAATAAGCCGGGCAATGGTGGCGCATGGCTTTAATCCCAGCACTCAGGAGGCAGAGGCAGGTGGATCTCTTTGAGTTCGAGTCCAGTCTGGTCTACAAGAGCTAGTTCCAAGACAGGCTCCAAAGCTACAGATAAACCCTTTCTTGAAAAATAAATAAATAAATAAAATATAAATAAATAGAAGATTCCTGTGTACACTGATAAAAACTCTCTGTGGCTCAGAAGAATAAACTTCATTTCCCAGAAAGCTCAGCTTTAATAGGATGACTTATTTTTTAAGGGTTTATGTTAGGTGAATAGGAGGGGCAAGGAAGGTATGGTGGGGTAAACAGTTGTGATGATTGGCTTTAATTGTCAACTTGACACAATTTAGAATAATCTGGAAAGGTTTCGGGGGGAGGCAGCCTAGACAAAAACACCTCTTGCCAACGTAAGGGCATGGGATCAGAAATATGAGTATAGAATATGAAGGTGCATTTAAAACTAAACAGAAACCATAGAATAGTACCAGGAGGGAGTTCCAGTGAATACTGAAATGTTTAATTTCTATATGCTTTCGTATCTCAATACAAAATGGGGAAGAAGACAACAAAAGACTTCTTTAACATGACACAAAGGACAGCTCGAACAGTTAATTGCTTTAAAACTTTGAGACACCAAGCCATTAGCATTCTGTTATTTTGGCAGTAAAGCCGCTCTAGACCAAGTATCCTGAAGGCAGCCACTCCCCAGGTGACCTCGGATTACAAAAGAAGGAGCAGAATAACACTTGCACATCCTGACCATCTGTCAGGATGGAAAAGATCTACTTGCATGAGCCATCTTAATGTCAGAAGAACCAACTAACCACATTCTGAGTCAGGATTTGTAACTATACTTTTCAACAATTTTGAGCAACCTCCAAACTCTCTGACCATCAGACAAGGTGGAAATAGACTCACATTTTTGGGCCTTCACAGAAAGGGACTCTCAAAGCAGAACTATCTAGATCAGGTTGGTCTGTAGGCATGTCTGTGGGTAATTATCTTGGCCCTGTTAAAGACCTGCTCACTGTGAGTGGCACCATTCCCTAGTCAAGGAATCCTGGGTTGTATAAGAGTGATGACACTGAGTTGAGAAAAAGGAAGGAAAAAAATGGGCAGAGTTGAGTAGTCAGGATGGCTATTACAGAATCTAAAAAGTTAACCATATTTTTAGCCAGTCCTTGTGATGGTCTGTGTTAGTTACAACTGGACAGAATCTGGAATTTCCTGGAAGATTTGCACATGCATATCAGAGAACATTTTGGCTGAAATAATTGAGTTCAGAAGGCCTGCCCAGTATGGGTGGCACAATTCCCAGCCAGGGATCCCAGACTATGTCAGTAAAGAAAGGCTGAGGAGAAACATGCATCTGTTGTTCTCTTTCTCCTGGTTGTGGTTTCCAGCTGCTTCAAGTTGACTTCACCCAGTGTGATGGACTGTACACCCTTGAACTGTGAACCAGAATAAACTTTCTCCCTTAAGTTGCTTTCGTTAGAGTCTTTTATTGTAGCAATAGAAAAAGAAATTAAGGTAGTCCTTTGTGGTAGAAAAAAAAAACAGACCAAATGATAAGAACAAGCAAAAGCTATTTGTGCAGAGCTTGCTACACAAGTGGTCATCTGTTGTGTAATATTTTGATCACATTTTGACAATAAAGTTTGCTTTGAATTAGAGGGCAGAGCTAGCTACTAGCTAGCCAAAGAAAGAATTTTTTGTTTTCGGTTTTTGGTTTATCAAGACACAGTTTCTCTGTAGCTTTGGAGCCTGTCTTGGAACTAGCTCTTGTAGACCAGGCTNCAGGCTGGCCTCAAACTCACAGAGATCCACCTACCTCTACCTCCTGAGTGCTGGAAGGCGTGCACCGCCACTACCCAGCTTTGTGTTTGTTTTTTAAGACTAGGTCTCTTGTATCTCCAGCTGACTGTGAACTCCATTCATAGTCAAGGATAACTGAGACTTCCTGTGTCTCGTGTCTCCACCATCTAAGTGCCTGAGTTATGGGTATGTGCTACCACGCCCTACCTAGAAACTCTTCAACTGCTTTTTCTCTCCCTTTTGAAGCCTCCTCTTCACACAGTGAATGGACAACTTGCAAAAACCTTTTAGCCCTGGGACTAGAGATGACTCAGCAGTTAGGAGCATTGGCTGTTCTTCCAGAGGTCCTGAGTTCAATTCCCAGCAAACACATGATGGCTCACAACCATCTGTAATGAGATCTGGTGCCCTATTCTGGCCTGCAGGAATACATTCAGGCAGAATGCTGTATACATTGTATACATAATAAATGAATAAATCTTAAAAAAAAACCCAAAACCAAAAAACAACTTGTAGTTCCACCTGAAACTGAACATGTCAGAAGTGGGGAATGCTAATCAAATAATCCTAGCTCCGAATAGGGTTTTTCTTTATTAAAAGGGAACTCACGAATCACAGCGAGGAAATAGGAATGGGGTCTGACATCCAGGTGTGGCACGCCGGAAGAAGAGGGGTGTGCAGGCGGGACCACAACCTTTTGGTACCCAAAGCCACACCTCAACCTGGTCCAGCCTCTCAGAGGCCATTGGCTGAAGAAGGTTCCCCATCATTTCCCCCTTCTGTTTAAATAAGAGAGTTCCAAACCCAATATAAAACTATATACAATAAGAACAGATATCAAGTACAAGAATTAAAATTACAACCAGCATAAACAATATTAAGCAAAGAACATATGCTAAATGCTTCAATAATCATTCTATCCTAAGGAGTCTAAGTCTTGTATTAGAAATGGCTTGGCTAAATCATAAGAGGAAACTATGACTTCAACCCCATCAAAGACCTGGGAAGGGAGATAATATTACTTGAGTAGACAGGAAATGCAATCAAGCAGCTTCCAAAATGTGCTGTAGATGACAGAGACAACTGACTACCTGGACAATCACTTAGTCTCTTTTGCAATGTTGAAGCAACCAACTTTGGCTAAGGCCTAGGGTAACTGACAGACTATTTTCAGAGGCAAGAAAAATTTTCAAAACTGCCTTACTCTGTCTTGGCAAGGTTTGGCAGTCTTTTTTCTTGTATCCTGCTTGTCTGGTTTAGACACCTTGCATTTTGTCAGTGGTGGAGGTATGGCCAGTTCCTTGTCCAAAGGCCAGTTTTGCCAAAAAGAAAACAAACCCCAAGTGGAATGTCTTCAGTGTTCAACATTCTCTTGGGAATAGATCAGTGCTGCCAGAAGCACTCGTGTCTCATGTCAACAGAACCCAAAGTTATTTAAATGCCATGTTTTACAGTTCTTTGAAGTGGTTGGAGATTACCTATCTATGCAGAATGAAATCTCTATGTATCTAAAAAAACTTGTTTAGTCTGACTATAAGTATGACAAAATGAATGAAAGACTAAGACTTCATATTAGAATATTAAATCATATTTAAACAACTGTGAAGTAAATGAGGACAATGACCTCAAAATGTAAACAATGTATAAGTATTTTGAACAGAGGTAGAAATGTATAATGCAATATCATAAATATATCCTAAAATTGTATCAATAAACAAAATGTCTTAAACGGAGGAAGAAACATACATGCATACAACCTGACAAAATAATTTTACATAGTTGTACAGATATTGTAAACAGAAATAGGAGCATATTCAATATAATGAATATAATTTGAATTTGTATCAATATRCGAAAGTCTATAATATAATCTATACCAATGTAAACTGTCTATAAATAGCTCACAATTATTCACTCTATTACTCACTATTATTATTATTAGTGTGAGTAAGCTCACACTAAAATCTACCTATTATCCCATTCAATTTTCCCCTTTTTTTTCAGAGATTCCCTGAGCTTACATAATTTTCACCCCAACCCCCAATTCTATACCAGTAATATCCATCTCTAAATGATGTCCCTATCCCTGAGGACAGACTTTGTTGGGAGAGGGGACATCGTCCTCTAAAATTACTTCCAGCTGTCATGGGGGCAATGTTCTTTCTATGGGACCTGTAAAACTGAAACGATGGTTAAGTTTTAAGATTACTGTCTGGTAGAATTGCAAATGGTCTCTGAGTAGTCAATAGAGTTTTTTTTTCTGAAGCTTTTATTTGGAGTTCTGGCCGGAACATTGTAAGAAGGTACACCATTTCAGCTAATCAAGTTAGAACCATCTTGAGCAGCTGGTACCCCAAACTGGTTGTAGGCAATTACAGTGAATTGGAGTAGGTGTAATAATCTTTATTGTCCAGCAGGTGTCGCGGTTGCAGCCATATGGTGTAGGGATGCAGAAGAGACGCTCCCTCCGGTGTCTCCTGGATTGCTTGCCATCGCCTACTTAGATACTGACAAACATGCTTTGTTTAACAAAATAAGAGCAGTTATTAAGGACAATTAAAGCGATTCTGAGAGTTGGTGGTCAGAATAAGAAGGAAGCCCAAAGCTTTCTGTCAGTTGCAAGCTGTGAACTGTGTGCCACCAATGGCAGAAACGCCACAGGGATCGCCACGGACGAGGAAAAGTCAGGTTCCTAAACAGTGGCAGATGTGCCACGAGTGGGTAAGAAACGTACCTGGGCTGGCGAACTGGGAGCACGGTCCTGGTAAGCGTGGACTCAGCCCCATGTTGGACGCCAGATGAAGCTGAATGTGTCCAATGAGGGGAACGTGAATCAAATATCCCACGCTAGCACCAAATAGGCTATACTAAGGTTTTTCTTTATTTAAAGGGAACTCACAGATTATAGCAAGAAAATAGGAATGGGGTCCGACATCCAGGTGTGGCGTGCAGGAAGAAAAGGGGCAAGCAGGCCGGACTGTGACTTTTGGGTACCCAAAATTACTCCTCAACTTGGTCCAGCCTCTCAAAGGCCATTGGCTAAAGGAGGGTCCCCATCACCCACCCTGTCCCTCTTACAGTTGGAAGCACGTCTAGTCCTCCTCACACCCCAGTATCAAGACCCAAGGGTAATTTTGTTTCTTATTAATGGAACATAGGCGAAATTCTCCCCACCCATAAAATCCAGAAACTTTGTTTTCCGATAGTATCTGAGGGCTTTCTCCCTCCAGGGCACCATCATGACCACCGTGGTATGACACTAATAACTCTATTAATAAAGATTTCCTGAAGAGTGGTTTGTCTCAGCTCCCTTTCTACTGGACCCAACATCATCTTCTATCCCTCCCAACATTGTCTGGCCATTGTGCATTCATATCTAGCCTCTCAATAGTTTGCTTATCCCTGAATTAAGGCTGCATATATAAATAAGTGAGTCCTTTGGCAAGCTATTCAAGGTCTCTCTGCCATTGTTTCTTCTTCTTTGAACTGAAGGTTATCGCGGTTTATAACTCAGAGAGTTTCAGAGAGATTAATTCCAACAGAGGACCAGAACACACAGTGAATGTCATTCACTGTCTTATGCTTATTCCCAAACTCAGATCTCCCTCAAGGCAACCTCCTCTCAGTGACCTTTGTCCTATTGGTTTCTGTTTCTATTACAGTCTCTGGGACATGGTAGGTGTTCAGCAAATAATTTGATGAATGAACAAATCAGAGTTGGAGGAAATCTTGACATTTCATTTCAAATAGAAATGGGGCTGAAGAGATGGCTCAGTGGTTAAGACCACTGGCTGCTCTTCTAGAGACCCTGAGTCTCAGCAACCAACCATCCATAATGGGATCTGATGTCCTCTTCTGGAAAGCATGCATACACGTAAATAAAGCACTCACATACACAAATGAATAAATCCTTTTAAAAGAAAGAAAACAAAAGAAAAAAGAGAAAGAAAACGCAAACATTATCCTTGAAAATTGACAAAAGCACAAGAAGACAAACCTAGAAACAAACAGCAACAACAAAAATCTAGGCTTGTACCCATCATTTCCACTTTGAGATTCAGCACCAGCCCTATCTCGAGGCTAATAGAAATCTTACTCAGAGCATCCACCAAAGATGCTTCGCCGGGGTCATCTCTTACCCTCAAAGATACCCAGATACCTCAATTTAGCTGAATTATTCTAGTGATTCCCTGATTCCACAGCGTTCCGTTGGCTCTGGGTCTTTACAGAAACCTTCCTGCTCCTGCAGCTGGTACCGCGGAAACCAGTGCCAGTATTTACACTGTGACTTGGTGGTTTTCAAGGCTTCAGTGATCTGTCAAGTTAATGGGAAAATAACAGCAGGGCACTGTGTCTCTGACCTGCTTCCATGTCCTTGACAAAGACTGACCTGCTGAGAAAGGGATCCTAGCATTTGGAGGATGCTATAGGGCCCCCATCTCCAGTTGCTCTGACTGGGAACAGCACCCTGCCCAAGCCCCATAGCCTCCAATCCATCTTTCTATAACACTCCCCAGAATGTAACCCTGCCTCCAAAACCAGAAGAGCCTGGGTCCTGTGTCTGACCCTCTTGTTTGTTTTTTCTTCTTTCCTTTAGTGCTTCTATCCTGGAACAGCTCACTTCTCCAGCCCTCCTTTCTGCTCTGTATTTCAGATCCCACAACTTCTTCCTACAGCAATAGTACTGTCCTTCTGCCGAGACAAGGTCTCACCTTATAGCCCTTATTGGCCTGAAATGTACTGCATCCATAGCCCATAGCCTCCAACTTGCACAGGCAGGTGCTGGAGAAGGAGCCCACCCCCATGGTGACACACTTCCTCCAACAAGGCCAAGCCTCCTAATATAGCGACGCTCCTTTTGGGAGCCATTTTCTTTCAAACCACCACAACTGCATTCTCTTGTTTTATTTGGGTAGAAATTGTGGATGGACAGAGGCAGAACTCAGCATCGACAGCCCTAAGGTCAAGAGGATCACAAGCTAGGCTTCTGAACCTAGAGGTGCATTAACTCTGAGGTTTGGACACTAGAGACCAGTCTGCAGCGTTTAACTGAGGTTCCCTGCTCTAAGCTGACAAGGCGGAGTTAATTGCTTAGAGTATTGACCTGGTGACTAGCATTGTAGCTGATGAGTTCTGGGGCGCTTGGCTTTTGAACACTTAGCAGTTCTCTCCAGCTTTTTCTTTGTTAGGTCTCAAACCCGGCCAAATGACTAACTGAGATGTCCATTAACACATCAAAGCAGATGCTAGCCACCAGGTTCTCCCTGCAGCCCTCCCTGCCCCCTACCCTAAACTGCTCCAGCACAGGGCTTCCCTGCCCCTAGCTCCTCTGGACCGTGTATAACTCAGCCATTTTGGCTTTGCCAGTCTCTTGACCAGTCTCTAGTCCCAGGCTGCCCCTTTTGGTTGGTGGCTCCTCTCCCTTCTCTCCTCTGACCTCTCCTCACATGGCCCTGCTGAGGGCCACATTCAGTCTGGACTCTCCCAGATGTCCCAGCCTCTGGCTATGTGCTCCCTTTTATCTACAAACTTTTTCCTTCACCTCGGAGCAGCCAAGTCCTTCTTTTCTCGTTCCCTCTTCTAGCACCTAGGGCTTTATTATCCCTGTAGTCTGGATGTCCTTACAGAATGTGCTCTTGGTCAGTCTCTGGAATGCTCCAGCTGCCCCACAGTGTTAACAGCTCAGAGATTTGGTATCAGAGGGCGCATCCTTGATGGCTATCTTAGCTGTCTCTTGGTGTTACAGCTTTGAGCTTTGGGCATCTAAGTCCTCAGATCCTGGTAACCTTCTGGAACTCTTCGGCTGCCTCCTCATTGCTGTCAATGTTGGGTGGAAGCATCACCCCAGCCCCTGGTATCCATATACCCAACGAATCTGGAAAGTTTAGAAGTTCCACCCCAAGCCCCCTCCACTGGGAGTTGCCTCAGTCTAGACTCCTCCTCCAAGAAAGCCCGCTGAATGATGACTCCCTCCCTAGAGATGCTCAAGACCACTCCCACAGGGCATTTAAACTGTGCTCCAGAGAACAAACACATGGTTTCTGGTCTTCCTTCCCTGTCTCCTGGGAAGCGCTGGTATCCATTAAATCTGGGCTTTCTCTAATTCGGTTTGATTTGGTCTGATTCAGATTTTTTGCATCATCAGTGGAGAGTTTATCAGGGCACAAAAACTTTTCAGCCACCAGGATGGAAACCCTGGGCCCTTTTTTTTTAAAAGTGTAGTTGCTTGTTTATTTTTAGTGTGTGTGTGTGTGTGTGTGTGTGTATGTGTTTGTATCTATGTGTGCGTGTGTGTGAGAAAGAGAGAGAGAGAGAGAGAGAGAGAGAGAGAATGTCATGTGTGTGGAGGTTCTTTCTCTGAGGCCAGAAGAAGACATCAGACTCCTGGGAGCCTGTGTTCCAGGCAGTTGTGAACTCCCCAAGGTAATGCTAGCAACCAAATGTGGGTCCTCTAGAACAGCAACTGTTAGAGGCTGTCTCCCCCATTCCGACCTTCACTGTTGATTTTAATATGGCTGAAATAATTTACTTCATTTGCTAAAAAATAACTCTCCATTCCTCTTATTATTCAGGTCCCAGACCTGTTTCTAGAATCTCGATATTCTATCAGTAAAAGACCTATGTAAGCTTCTCTCTGCTGCAGCTGAGGGTCACTTACATTCTTCTATTCCCGAGGAGGGGACTGTAAGTTAGGCCAGGCTGTGAATGAATTCTACCCTGCAATATCTCGGTGTTTGGGTCCTGATTTTCAACACCATAACATGGCAAATTCTCCTAGGCTTTTGTCTGTTCTCCAAGTTCAGCCCAGCCACTCTACGGCCCAGAACAAAGACCACTGTTCAAAGACCATTCTTTTCTTTATGGGGCCCAGTGCTGCGACACCAGGGATCAGTGCACATAAGAGAAGCTTCCCTTACTAACTGAAGAGTGCAAGCAGCCTTCTTACACAGCCTTCTAGAAGAGGGGCATAGTATGCTTCTGCATGGATCACCATTTCAGCAATCGCAGGACTGCATGCACACAGCTTCTAATTCCACCAATGGCTAGCCCGGAATATGCACCAAGCACAAACCTGGAATATGCACTAATGCCAGGCTTTCTGCTGAGTCATTGGAGATGTGGTACTTTCCCTCTAATTCTGAGTAAAAATAGCTCCACAGTAAAGAGGGGTATTTAGAGTTGGGGGAGGGGAAGGGCCGGTGCTAGAGAGATGGCATAGCAGTTAAATGTACTGTTCTTGTAGAGGATGGAGTTTGGTTCCTAGAACCCGACCTCCTGTACTGCCAATTCCAGGGGATCCAATGCCCTTGTCTTGCCTGAGTGGGGTCTTCCAAAGCTACTACAGTTGCCTTTGTGGTCATACCTGGAGCAAGGCTTCCTGAAGCAGCAGCAAGTGTACAATAGTACTACCATGTACCTTGCACATGGAGTGTGGTTTCTTCAAGGGGTCTGTGAACGGTTGGAAGCAGGACAGAAGACATGGTGGCCAAGCTGGTTAGCAGAAGAAGGGTGACTGGAATGACAGCCTTGTGGTCCAAGATCCAGGCACAAGGAAAGGTTTGACAGCTGTCTAAGAGCCAAGAGGCACAACTCTCCATTTATGAGGACAGTAGATACTGATTGGTGCTCACAGTGAAGATCTATTATCCTGAGACTAGAGAAAGGCTTAGCAGCGAAAAGAGTCTGAGTCTGGTTCCCAGGACTCATGCCAGGTGACTCACAATCTCCCAGTACTCCAGCTCCAGTAAAGTCCAATGCCCTCTTCCGGCTTCCATACACATCTGCATTCAGAGGCATATACCCCGCACAGATACACACCTGCATTCAGATACATATACCCACACACAGATACACTCATAAACATATTTAAAAGACCTTTTTTAAAGATGTGTTTATTTTTATTTTATGTGTATGAGTGTTTTGTCTACATGTGTGTCAGTGTACCTACCACATGCATTAAAAAAAAAGCCATCAGATGCCTTGGAATTTGAGTTATTGGTGGTTTGTGAGCTGCCTTGTGGATGCTGGCAACTGGGTCTTCTGTAAGCTCAACAAGTGCTCTTAACCACTGAGCCATCTCTCTGTACCTCCCCAAAAGCCTTATTACTAACATTAACATTCTTTTTCTTTTAAGACTTACTTATTTGTTACTTATAAAGTGTTCTGCCTGCACACCAGAAGTTGGCACCAAATTTCATTATAGAAGGTTGTGATCCACCATGTGGTTGCTGGGAATTGAACCCAGATCCTCTGGAAGAGCAGCCAGTGCTCTTAACCACTGAGCCATCTCTCCAGTCCCAACATTAATATTCGTAATATATTTAATAGTGCTTAACTCCTAGATAGGGTTAGAGTTGAGTCCTCCAAACTCTTCATCATCAGTCACAAAAGCAATTCCTTGTGCCGACCTTTCACCCAACTTTGTGTCTGTCAATCACTGATCTATTTTCTATCCCTTCCACCTTATTTTCCCCCCAAATGTCATATAAATGGAAAGACACAGTATGTAACCTGGAGTGCAGACTCGCGTCCAAGATCCATTCATGTGGTTCTGTTCGTCCGTAGTTGATTCCACCCTATGATGAGCAACATCTCACTAACTGAATGCACCACATATTATTTCTGCTCTAGTTGAGGGACATCTGGGTCCTTTCCAGATTTGGACAATTATAAATAAAGCTGCTACAAGCATAGATTCCGCTTCTCTTGGGTAAACACCTAGGAGTAGGGCTGCATGGTAAATGTGTAACTTTCTGTGAAGCTGCCAAACTATCGTCCAAAGAGGCTGTGTGTTTTTACATTCCTGCTAGCAACAGAGGAACATTCCAGGCACTTTTCATTCTTGCCAGAACTTTTTTTTTTTTGCTATTATGATAAACATGAGATGGTATCTCATTGTGGTCCCAACTTGTACTTCCCTAATTACTAATTATGTTGCACATATTTTTATGTGTTTATTTCCCACGCATATATTGCCTTTGGTGAAGTATTTAATATTTTACTTATATCTTTAGAGTCAAGTTTCCTTTTTTGCCATCTGAAGTTTGTGAATTCTTTATATATTCAGGAATCAATTCTTTTGCTAGTTATGTTTTGTAAAATTCTCCCAGGTTTGTGTGACTCATCCTCCCCCCCCTCAGTTCTTCTTCCTGCATATGTATGTGCTTGTCTTAGTTTGGATTTTTATTACTGTGACGAGAGACCATGACCATGGTAACTCTTATGAAGGAAACATTTAATTGAGGGGGCTCGCTTACAGTTCAGAGCTTCAGTCCATCATGCGGAGAGCATGGTGGCATGCAGGCAGGCCTGGTCCTGAGGAAATAGCTGAGTGCCCTATATCTTGCAGGCAACAGGAAGTCGACTGACCACCCGGAGAAAAGCTTGAGAGAAGAAACATCAAAGCCTGCCCCCACAGTGGCACACCACCTCCAGTAAGACCACACCTGCTCCAACAAGGCCACACCTCCTAACAGCGCCTCTCCCTTTGGGGTCATTTTCTTTCAAATCACCACAGTGCATGAGGTTATGTGAGTGTATGTATACATGGTTCATATGCTTGTGGTGTCTACCGTTGGCATCAATTGTGGTTGATGACTGCTTTCCACCTTATGTAGCAAGACAAGGTTTCTATTTTATTTATTTTTTGTTTATATGTATGTGAAAATACCTTTGGGGAGTCAGTTTTCTCCTTTTACTACCTTGTTGAGGCAAGGTTTGAGAAGGCTGGGGAACCAGATAAGGGCCATGACAGGCCCTGCTAAGAGCCCTCCTAGAGACCAGGCCTTAGTTTCAGTTTACTGGAACCAGCTGGAGCTGGTTCTTGGGAAAGCTGCAGTCCAGGGGCAACCAACCAAAGGGCACCCCACAGCCTTGTGCAAGCTTAAGAGAACTAGAGACAGCTTCTCCCACCCTGCAGCTGAAAACCCCTAGCCACACCCCTAGCCACTAAGCTACCAACCAATCCTATAGCAACCCGTAAACTTTTTGTTTAAACCCACCAATCAGGTCCCAGACTAACCTCCCTGCCCTGGAATCCCACAATCTTGTTTAAAAGGAGCCTGCGAGCCACGTGCCACCCCAACACATTAGAATTTTAATAAATGTTCTTGCTGATTGTGTTCGTGACTGGTGGTCTTCTATAGGATTTCTCATGGACCCTAACAAGTTATTTTTTGGTGTCTTCTAGCTGGCTCTCTCCATTCCTAGGCAATTCTCTTGTCTTCCCCCATCTTCATGACAGGAGTGCTATCTCCCCTGGGTTCTGGGCATTGAACTCAGGTCGTCAGGATTGCACAATAAGCATTGTAACACTCCGCTAGTCCCAGTTAGAGTGTCTTGCTGAATCTAATGTTCACTTTTTGGGTTAGTGTAATTCACCAGTTTGCTCCCAGAATTCCCTGCTCCGGCCACCTACACTGGCTTTACAGACAGGCTGCCACCCACACCCAACTTTTGAGTAGTTTCTGGTGATCTGAACTCTGATCCTCACACTCGTTCATAAAATGTTTTACTGGGCCCTCTACCTGGCTCTCTTTATTTCTTTTTGATTGGTTATTTTTGAGATAGTGTCTCATGTAGTCCAGGCTGGCCTACAATTTACTGTGTAGCTGAAACTGGCCTTGAACTCCTTGACCCTTCTGTCTCCACCTTGCCGGAGATGAAGGATTTTCTCTTTCCTCCCTCCCTTCATTTCATCTCTTTCTCTTTCTCTCTTTCTCTGTCTCCTTTTTCAAGCCCTGGAATAGAAGCAATAGATCCAGGGCTTTGAGTATATTGAGCACACACTCCACACCACCCGAACCATCCCCAGTGGTACGGGAGAATTGTCTGTATTCTGTCAATCATGTTTTAAATAAATGCT
>LOEQ01006671.1:115748-129618 GCA_001685075.1 Bramus lutescens | reverse complement strand
CACACCACACAGTTGAAGTAACATGCTTGTTTTAGTTTGCTAGCCAGGAGCATGAATGGAGAGGCCTCTTGTCCAAATTCTGTCTTGTAGTTATTGGACCAAGTGTTTATGTGGTGTGGTGTGTGAGTAAAGCTACAGGGGGCACTTTGGGAAAAGTTGATAATTCTTATTGCAGATTATAGCTTTTGCTCTTTAGGGAAAGGGTAAGTTGTATCTTCAGTTTGTCTTAGATGCTTCATAGAAGTTGTTAGTTCCGATGAAGTTCAGGTAGTCCTGTTTCCATGTGCAGAAAGAAGGTAATATAATGCTTTGGATTTGTTAGACATTTGGCTTTTCTTTTCCAATCATGGTTCTATTTTGGCAGAAGAACAGATCAGAGACATTTCAGTTTCCAGTTAATGTCTCTTAGAAAAGTAATTTTTAACATTAAATTTGTGATGCGAAGTTTTTGGTGAATAAATAAAAATATTTTCACTTAAGATAATGAAAATAAAGTTCTAGGGATTGAATCCAGGGTTCGTGATAGGCCAACATTCAACCATTGCATTCTTATGAAATAAATTTTAAATGAAGAGTTTTATTTTAAAGCGGAGGTCTTTGAATGTTGCATTTGGTGTTGGGAGAAAATGTAATTAAATGATAGGCACTTTGTTAAAGAACTGCAGTTCTCTGGTTCTTTTTTCTGAGACTGAATTTTATTTAGCCTAGGCTGGACTCCATAGCATCTTGAGCTCCTGACTCCAGATGTCTGCCTCTCAAGGGCTGGATATAACATTTAGTATTACCACTTCTGGTTCTGGTATAATGGCGCTGGGGATACAACCCAGGGCCTCTCATGTGCTAGGCATGCATTCTACCAGTTGAGTTACATTCCAGCCTGATTATCCAGCTGTTTATTTAAATAAATCTGATTTGTCCTTGGGACAATTTTAGAAAGAGTCCCTAACCAAACCACATTGGTATCTGCTTCACTGTGAGGTTTGTCATACTGTGGCACATTCTGAGGCCTTAGAAGAGAGACTTAAGTGGCCTGGGATGATTTAACAGGGCAAATTTGAAGTAAAATTGGTGATTCCAGTTTTATTGCTAGCTTTTCCCTGAAAATTCCTTCCTATAAGCTTTTGACCTATGTATATGAAAAAAATGGGGCATTAAAAATTATGACTGATTGTAACCATTCTTGTTCACATTGTAATTTGGCCAACTATTCAGCCACTGTTTTCTCACTGTAAGTATATTTCTAGGTTCAAAGTCCAAGGAAGCTCAAAAGGGAGGTCATTTCTACAGTTCAAAGTCTGAAATCTTGAGAGCAATGCAACGCGCAGATGAAGCCTTAAATAAAGACAAGATGAAGAGGCTTGAGTTGGCAGTGTGTGATGAGCCTTCAGAGCCTGAAGAGGAGGACGAGACAGAGGTCAGGCATTCAGTTCTCTTAAAGCGTAATGAGGTAAAATGATATGTACGTGATATGCACGCCTTTAATCCCAGCGCTGGGGAGGCAGAGGCTGGCAGATCTCTGAGTTTGAGGCCAGCCTGGTCTACTCAGAGCAAGTTCAAGGACAGACAGGGCTACACAGAGAAACCCTGTTTTTTTTTTTTTAGTGACTGTCCAGTCTATGTGTGTATATATACATACATACACACATCTGTACTTTCCTAGATTTTAACAGTTATCCCCCCACCCCCTTTTGAGACAGTCTTTGTAGCTGAAGGCTAGCCTCAAGCTCAGAATCTTCTTGCTTTCTGCTTTTCAAATATTGGGATTATGGCTGTTACACATGTTATCTCCTAGTCCTTGGGATTGAACCCATGGTCTCATACATGTCAGACCAGTGCTCTACCACTTAGTCTTTTTTTTTTTTTATCACTCCTTTATAGAAAAAAAGCTATTTTTTGAGATAGGGTATTGCCGAGTTGCCCAGGCTAGCCAGAACTCCTGACTTAACATCACAAGAAGTTGGATTATTGACCTGATGTTTCAGGTTCAGTTTATGTTTAAACTTAGGCTAAATAGCCTTAAGAAAACATTTTCTCAAGATGTGTGCAACATTGCAGCATACAGGTAATATTCCACAGCAGTACTGTTTTTATTTCTCTAAGACAGGCCTTAAACTGACATGAAGTGGGGATGACTTTAGTGATTCTCCTGCTTCTACCTCCCAAGTCCTGGAATTACAGGTGTATGCCAACATTCCTGGTTTATGAATTACTGGGGATCAAACCAAGGAATTTGCATGTTAGTTAACTGAGTGAGCTACGTCCCTGCTTCATGCTGACCTCAATATTCTGGTAATGTGTGCCTCAGCCTCCGAAGTACTGGGGTTATGAGCCTGAGTTCTATGTCTGGGTTCTACTCAAGGATTTTTCAAGTTTTGTTTTAGACATTTTTTCTTATTTATGGCGCTAGAGATTGACTAAGGGCCTTTTGTTTTAAAATTTTTTCTCTCTGTCTGGCAGGTGCAGCACGCAGCTTATGTATCTGATAAGAGTGAAGACGATAATCAAAGTGAAAGTGAAGAACTGCAGCCTAAGGTGCAGGGGCCTAGGCGAAGCAGTCGGCAAGTAAAAAAGCGAAGGATCATATCAGATTCTGAGAGTGACACTGGTGGCTCTGATGTAGAATTCAAACCAGACACTAAGCAAGAAGGAAGCAGTGATGAAATGAGCAGTGGAGTTGGAGACAGTGATAGTGAGGACCTGGGTACCCTTGCCAAAGGTGCTCCAAAGCGGAAGAGAGCAATGGCTGGTCACAGCGCATTTAGAAGGAAAAGTTCAAGGAAGGAAACATCCTCAGCTGCCAAACGAGCGACTCGAATTTCATCAGAAACCAAGAGTACCTTGAGTGCTTTCTCTGCCCCTCAAAATTCTGAATCCCAAACCCATATTAGCAGAGGTGATAACAATAGTGGGCCCACTATTTGGTATCATGAAACTTTAGAATGGCTTAAGCCAGAAAAGAGAAGAGATGAGCACAGGAGACGGCCTGATCACCCTGATTTTAATTCTTCCACACTGTATGTGCCTGAAGATTTCCTCAATTCTTGTACTCCAGGGATGAGGAAGTGGTGGGAGATTAAGTCTCAGAACTTTGATCTTGTTATTTTTTATAAGGTGGGGAAGTTTTACGAATTGTATCACATGGATGCTGTTATTGGAGTCAGTGAGCTGGGACTAGTGTTCATGAAGGGCAACTGGGCCCATTCTGGTTTTCCAGAAATTGCATTTGGCCGATTTTCAGATTCCTTGGTGCAGAAGGGCTATAAAGTAGCACGAGTGGAACAGACCGAGACTCCAGAAATGATGGAAGCACGATGCCGGAAGATGGCACATGTGTCTAAGTTTGACAGAGTGGTGAGAAGGGAGGTTTGTAGGATCATTACCAAGGGCACACAGACTTACAGTGTGCTGGAAGGTGATCCCTCTGAGAACTACAGTAAGTACCTTCTGAGTCTTAAAGAGAGAGAGGAAGATTCTTCTGGGAACATTCGTGTATATGGTGTGTGCTTCGTCGACACTTCCCTGGGCAAGTTTTTCATGGGTCAGTTTTCAGATGATCGCCATTGTTCCAGATTTAGGACTCTTGTGGCACACTATCCTCCAGTACAAATTTTGTTTGAGAAAGGAAATCTCTCAACAGAAACTAAAACCGTTCTGAAAGGTTCATTGTCCTCTTGTCTTCAGGAAGGTCTGATACCAGGTTCCCAATTTTGGGATGCCACTAAGACTCTGAGAACACTCCTTGAAGAAGGATATTTTACTGGGAAGCTAAATGAAGACAGTGGTGTAGTACTGCCCGGGGTACTTAAAAGTATGACCTCAGGGTCAGATTCTATTGGCCTGACTCCTGGAGAGAATAGTGAATTGGCCCTCTCCGCTCTAGGTGGTTGTGTTTTCTACCTCAAAAAATGTTTGATTGATCAGGAGCTTCTATCAATGGCTAATTTTGAAGAATATTTTCCCTTGGATTCTAAAATGGTCATCACAGTAAGACCTAGTGCTGTCTTTACTAAAGCCAATCAGCGAATGGTGCTAGATGCAGTGACATTAAATAACTTGGAGATTTTCCTGAATGGGACAAATGGTTCTACTGAAGGGACTTTGCTAGAGAGGCTTGATACTTGTCATACTCCCTTTGGCAAGCGGCTCCTAAAACAATGGCTTTGTGCCCCCCTCTGTAGCCCTTGTGCTATAAGTGACCGCTTAGATGCTGTGGAAGACCTGATGGCTTTGCCTGACAAAATCACTGAAGTTACAGATCTCCTAAAGAAGCTACCAGATCTTGAGAGGCTACTGAGTAAGATCCATAATATTGGATCTCCCCTAAAAAGCCAGAAACACCCAGACAGCAGGGCTATAATGTATGAAGAAACCACATACAGCAAAAAAAAGATCATTGATTTTCTTTCTGCTCTAGAAGGATTCAAAGTAATGTGTAAGATTACAGGGCTTATGGAGGATGTTGCTGATAATTTTAAGTCTAAAACCCTTAAGCAGGTTGTCACTCTACAGACAAAAAGTCCTGAAGGCTGCTTTCCTGATCTGAGCACAGAGCTGAACCGATGGGATACTGCTTTTGACCACGAGAAGGCGCGGAAGACTGGACTCATTACTCCAAAGGCAGGATTTGACTCTGATTATGACCAAGCACTTGCTGATATAAGAGAGAATGAACAGAGTCTCCTGGAGTACTTAGATAAACAGCGCAGTCGGCTTGGATGCAGGACCATAGTCTACTGGGGAATTGGTAGGAACCGTTACCAGTTGGAGATTCCAGAGAATTTTACTACACGCAACCTACCAGAAGAATATGAGTTGAAATCTACTAAAAAGGGCTGTAAACGATACTGGACCAAAACAATTGAGAAGAAGTTAGCTAATCTTATAAATGCTGAAGAACGTAGGGACATGTCTTTGAAGGACTGCATGAGGCGGCTGTTCTATAACTTTGATAAAAATTATAAGGACTGGCAGTCTGCTGTGGAGTGCATTGCAGTATTGGGTAAGGCTTTAAACCCTGTTCCCTAGGCTTGGATTGATACAGCTTTGTGTCTCAGCTACACATCTCTAAACATGGGTGTGTATATTGACATGTATCCATACATTTTTGTTTTGAATCAAACGAACTACATTGCACAAGGCAATTGAAGTAACTGAAATTTGGATTTTAGCCATTAATAGCTTTGTGACATTTTTTGGAATAGCTGAATTATTCAGGGAAGATTTTTTTTTCAGATTTCTTTTAAAAAATGTTTATTGGTACTAGGTCATTTGCTTTTTGATTTGAGACAGAATCTCTAGTTCAAGCTTACCTTCAACTCCTGGCACTCTTCCTGCCTCAGCTCCTCAACTGCTAGGATTACTTGTAGGAGTAAGCCACTATTGCCTAGTTTTACAATTTAATTTGTCATGCTAGGGATCACATCTCGAACCTTGCACATGCTGGGCAAACACTGCCACTAAGCCAACTCTTGACCCCAAATTGCTTTTGTAATTGAGGTTTTGATTTTTTTTTCTTAAAGCAGAAATTTGATAATCTTTAGATATCAGGGCTAATGCATCTGTTTTTTAAAATATGGAAACCAAAATTTGTTCTAGGTTCCTCCTCACCTTTTTGATGGTATGGGGGACTGAGCTAGAGCTTCATTCAAGCATTTGTCCACTGAACTACAACCCTAGGGTACTATACTGAGACTGAACCCTCATCTGAACACAATTAGTAAATAGTAAAATCCTTTTGCAGCACAGATTTTTAAATTGGTTCATTTGTCTCTCTGCTGTGCCCAGGCACTAGCTATAAGGCCCTATCACACTGTATGCTGGCCTTGAACTCAGAGATCCCCTTGCCCCTGTCTCCCAAGTACCGGGATTAAAGGCGCACACCTTTAGATAGACCTCCCAGCTGGTCTATCTCTTATCCCTTATCTCTTATATGAGCAGCCACCCTCATGGGGATGTGGAGGAGAGGAGAGGACTTAGAGAGCTGCTGAAATGGAAACTTATTCTCCTGTCATTAACATGTTACAATGAAGATATGGAAAACACCCAGGCCAATAACTCACAGCATTCTGTTGTTCTAAAATGGGCTCTACTACATGGCTTTTCAAGTGCTGGGATTAAAGGTGCCTGGCATTTAGGACAAAATAGAACATAAAGTAAACATCCTTTACTGAGTAGTACAGTACCTTTCGTGTGTGTTAGGCGTTGGGCTTGTTACAGTACCTGTGGAGATGATAGCTTAGTGGGAATTTGCTCTCCTACTGTGCAGATCCTGGGGCTGAACTTAGGTAATTGGGCTTGGTGGCAAGCACTTTTGGCCTGCTGAACCATCTTGCTGTCCCATTTTTAAAAAGACATTTTATAGAGGCTAGAACAAGTACTGTGTATACCTAGCAAGAAATGAACAAAACGATGCTTTACTTTTATCTTCTTTTGACAGATGTCTTACTGTGCCTGGCTAACTATAGTCAAGGAGGAGATGGTCCCATGTGTCGCCCAGAAATTCTATTACCGAGAGAAGACAGACGCCCCTTCCTAGAGCTTAAAGGGTCACGGCATCCCTGCATCACCAAGACTTTTTTTGGAGATGATTTTATTCCTAATGACATCCTAATAGGCTGTGAAGAAGAAGAAAATGGCAAAGCCTATTGTGTGCTTGTTACTGGACCAAATATGGGGGGCAAATCTACACTCATAAGACAGGTAATTTATTTACCCTTCAAAATGTTCTATTAATTAGAAAGTAGTTGTAAGGTTAGGGGCAAATATACTCTAGTCCATTTTCCAGATAGCACAAAGTCACATAAGGGAAGCAGAGGGAAACTGTATAAAAAGTTGTATTTGTCTCATCAGAGAGAAACCGCTTAGCTAATGTTAAGGTGGCAAACACACAATTAGATGTGCGAGACCCTGGCTTTGATTTTCATGACCTCGACAAAGACGGGGAGGTTTTAGGTGATGAAGGTCTTGGACTTGACTAAATTTAGAAGGTACATTCAAAATGAACAAAATTGTAGAGATTATATAATCAAATAATGATACTGATTTATTTTGAATCTGGGGATTGAGTCCAGGGCCTCGTGTGCCTGTTCTTTTTGTTGGGTTTCTCTGTGTAACAGTCCTAGCTGTCTTGGAACTAGCTCTTATAGACCAGACTGGCCTTGAACTCAAGAGATCCTGCCTCTGCCTCCCGAGTCCTGGGATTAAAGGCGTGTGCTACCACTGCCCAGCATGTGTACATCCTTCTAGCTGTACTGTTTTTCTTCCCCAGCACTGTTATAAAATTAACTACTTAGAGGAAACAAAGCAGCCATTTTGACATACTTGTCTTCTTCTATTACTCACTAGACGTAGCCAACCACAGAGCTAAAATTGGCCTTTTAAATTTCCAAAAGGCTGTAAAGAAGTCCAAAATATTTGTTAGGCTTTACTTAATATGGAGTGCCAGATTCCTATATAAGGACTCTTGAGTCTAATGTGTACTATGTATAGGTTTTCTTAATACCAATCATGACATTCCTTTCCTCCACCTTCACAGGCTGGTCTATTGGCTGTAATGGCCCAGATGGGTTGTTATGTACCTGCTGAAGTGTGTCGGCTCACACCAGTAGATAGAGTGTTTACTAGACTTGGTGCCTCAGATAGGATAATGTCAGGTGAGTTGTTCTTTCTCCTCCACCCACCCCTAAGGCGGGGATAAAACTTGGCAGTATGTAAAAGTCAAACTTTAAAAACATGTTAAAACTTAAATTTTTGTGGTTTCACCTCTTTCTTGCTTGTCATATTCAAACAAGATATAATCTGTTGTTAATAGTCCTGTTTCCTATTTTAGGTGAAAGTACATTTTTTGTTGAACTGAGTGAAACTGCCAGCATACTTAGGCATGCAACAGTACATTCTTTGGTGCTTGTGGATGAGTTAGGTAAGAAGCAGTTTCTGTTTCCCTCTTTTTGTAGTGCCCAGGCTGCTCCTGGCACCCCGTCATGAGGTGTACATCTCTTAGTACATTTCACTTTCACAGGAAGAGGTACTGCAACTTTTGATGGGACAGCAATAGCCAATGCGGTTGTTAAAGAACTTGCTGAAACCATAAAGTGTCGAACATTGTTTTCTACTCACTATCATTCATTAATAGAAGACTATTCTAAAAACGTTTCTGTGCGCCTAGGACACATGGTATGTGGATTACTCAGGCATTTTTCAGTTGGCAGCACATAAATCATAGAGCTGTAATAAAATAGTTTTTTCTTTCTTGAAGGCTTGCATGGTAGAAAATGAATGTGAGGATCCCAGCCAGGAGACTATTACCTTCCTCTATAAATTCATTAAGGGAGCCTGTCCCAAGAGCTACGGCTTTAATGCAGCAAGGCTTGCTAATCTTCCGGAGGAGGTTATTCAAAAGGGACACAGAAAAGCAAGAGAATTTGAGAAGATGAATCAGTCATTACGACTATTTCGGTAATTATTTCTGAACAAAGAATATAATTTTCCTATAGCTGACTTAGTTGGAAGGCTGGTACATAGACAAAATGAAGTAATTTTTTTTTTCTTTTTAAAGGGAAGTTTGTCTGGCTAGTGAAAAGCCGACTCTAGATGCTGAAGCTATCCATAGGTTGCTGGCTTTGATTAAGGAACTGTAGACTACATTGGAAGCTGAGTTGACTTTTGACAAAGGTGGTAAATTCAGACAACATTATGATCTAATAAACTTTATTTTTTAAAAATGACCATTTTTCCATTTTCTTTCTAGGAAATTAAACCCTTTTAATTCTCATCTACTTCTACATAATGGTTATTGAATACTCCACAATATATTAAGTCTAGATGTTATGGTACATGCATACACTTTCAGGCTGTTTATACCCACTGTCACCAATACACATAAATGGGAGGGGGAGCTATGAAACTGTATAGGGCTGTATATATACTGGTCTCAGCTTAATGTAGGAAACTGCTTTAATTTCCAGCCATTTTGTCTAAACTGTTCAAATAAAAACTATGAACAGAATTCAAATACAGGCCTGTTTTGAAGAGACTTTCTAAAGTGAACTTTAAAACATAGTAGTTTTTACCTTTCACAAAACTGAGATACAAGAATACTTTTGTTTACAGTGCATCCCTTCCTAGGAAGTCTCATTAAAACACACTCAACTTTTTTCTAGGGATTTTTTTTTTTGAATGCTGCACAGGAGAGGGAAGGAAATAATAGTCTTAACTTTTCTTAAAGGATACCAGAAACATTGCTGGATATAATTTAAGATTAGTGTTTTTCTCTTTCATAGAAAGAACGTACATACTGGGACATGAGTACAGTTACAGCAAGTCTAGGTGTGCTAACAAAACAGGGCACATTCAAGTACAATAAGATTTTGCTTGAAATTAAAAACAAACTACATGAGATTAAAGCATTAAAATCATATTCTCAATCTGAATACATGTTAAAAAATCAATGCAGAAGTGCTAGCTCACATTTTTACCATATTACAAAAGCAATTGGTACCCATGTCCATAAAGGCAGCAACAAAGCTGCTTGTCTATTTGAAGATTACTACTGCAAATCGGACTGCATTCAATGCTAGCTGTAAAACACCAGCTTTTTCAGAAGTTGGTATCTGTACAAAATTGCAGCTTATTTTCTTCACTTCTGTCCCTTCAAAAGTCTTTACACAGTAATGCTAAAATACCCAGCTTTGAGATCCTGAGTCAATATATTGCCACTTTCTTTTTGGTAGCTTGAGCTTCATAGTGTCAACTGACCTCGTGTATCCATCTTTTCAGTATAGTCTCTTTCTGTAGCATGGGCAAGTATTTTTAATCTTCCAAAAAAAATTTTTAAGTTACGGTGTTAGAATGACAGGACTTTTTCTTTAGGGAGGGATTCAGTTGTGCTGCAACGTATTAGATTCTATAGGTGGAGCAGAGTCATATAATGTGTCTGTATCGTGTGTAGGCTCACCAGCTAATGTACAAGGATTGGACAGTGTTCCAGCACCACAGTCACAGAAAAACCTAAAGCAAAATGAAAATCCAAAAATTAGCAAAGTGAAGGGAAGTAACTGGGCAATATAGCAACAAGTATTCTACGTACCTATCATGTCTAATAAATTCTACATCGTGTCCCTGATGGCACTTCTTAATGCAGTTCACACATATGGCATTTCGATCTGTGGTGTTACAAGTATGACATCTAAAAATCAAAACATTGTATTACTGAGCTTGTCAGGAATTTAAAACAGTGCATTTTATCACTCATGACCTTTACCTGAATTGTGTGGCTGGCTATAGTCTAGACCAAAAGGAAACTGTAGTATTGTGTGTGTCTTAGGAAAATGGAACAACCTGAGTTATAAATAACACAGTGGAAATGTTACTTTAAAACAGTCCCAGCCAGCACTTGAAAAGCAAAGATAGGTAGATTTCTGTGAGTTCAAGGCTAGCCTGGTCTATAACTTAGTAAATACTTATATGATGATATCAGTTAACAAGTAGTGCTTTCCCTCCCCAGTGACAACAGAACAAAAGATTGTAGGCAATGACAACTTAAAGGGAATCACTAACTTCCACTTTTCTGTATTCAAGTAATTTATAAATATACCTGTAGAAGTCATGCATGGGATAGCTGGTATAACTTGATATTTTATATAAACATTGTCCTCTACTAACAGCCTTTTCTATGGCATCTTGATTGTTCATTATTTTGTTATCTGTAAAAACAAAAGTATTTTCAACAGCTAGCCAAGGATACAATTATATGTAAGAAACTAAAAACAAATATGTTTTTCCCTGCATAAAATATCCCAACTCTTAAAACAAGCTTAAGCCAAACTCAAAACTGGTCATTTAAAATTATTGCTTATGTAGAAAGTGACAGAAGGAATTAACAATGACTTCCAACTCCCATTTTTAGAGTGCTTAGAAGAACAGACTCCAACATACCTTTCATTGTCACATTAACACCAGATGCTAAAAATAAGCCTCCAAATCGGTTGTTAAAAATTTGATTGCCTTCTAGTGTTGCGGTTGCGTGATTTGTAATTTCAATACCTGAAGTGAAATTTACAAACAAGTAGATGCATCATCACTTTACACTGTTTGTTATTTGCTCTTTGGTTTTTCAAGACAGGGCTTCTCTGTCTTAACAGCCCTGGCTGTCCTGGAACTCTCACTGTAGACCAGGCTGGGCTCGAACTCACAGAGATCCACCTGCCTCTGCCTCCAAAGTGCTGGGATTAAAGGGGCATGTGCCGCTACCAACTTATGCTGGCCATTTATTCTTAAAGAATCTACAAATTAGGATGGATGTAAGCTGGTAGTTCCACATTAGTTTGCTTACTATCTAAATGAACAAATTGCAAGTATTTTAATCAACAGTAATGTTCACTCCCCCTGACAGTGACATGGTCACAAGGACAAGCAAACTGGGTAATAATACTGTTAACAAGAGAAAGGGCCTATGAGTGTAAAAATGTAAACCAGACCGTGCAACAGATAAAGGGAGATTGGGATATAAGGTAATAAAGGGGACAGTACCCAGAAGTATGCTGAAAGTTTTCATATTAACAAAGAAAAGCTGCTAAATGGTTATTAAAGTAACCGTTTATTTTTCACTTTTAAATATTTAAAAGTCACAAGACTCAAATTTATCTGTATTTCCAATCTAACTATAAATTATTTTTCGTTTTTTTGAGACAGGGCTTCTCTGTGTAACAGCCCTAGCTGTCCTGGAATTTGCTCCGTAGACCAGGCCAGCCTCAGACTCAGAGATCCATCCACCTGCCTCTCTGCCTCCTCAGTGCTGGGATTAAAGACGTGCACCACCACTGCCCAGCCTGACTACAGATTTATTCCAGTTAATGTTCAAATGTTAAGAGTGGTTCCTTGAAGCAAGGTGGTGGTGGCACACACCAAGGTGGATGGGTATGGATCTCTTGAGTTTTAAGACAGCCTGGTCTACAGAGAGAATTCCAGAACAGCCAAGGTTGCAGAGAAAGGTTGGCCTAGAATCTTAAATAGATTCATTCTTACTAACCAAATAAAATACAAGAAAACCTTTAATTACAGGTTTAAAACAAGTCACAGATAAAGAATACAAACCTGCCGCAAATCCATCAAATATTCTGTTTTTCCTTAAGACTGGATGACTATTAGTGCTGATAAGAACACCTGCTTGAGCGTTCCTGAAAATATCATTTTCTTCAAGGAGACCTATAATTAAAATACTTAGATTAAAGCTAATGTATACAGCAAACATTGTTGAAACAGGGTCTTACGATGTAGCCCATGGTTGGCCTCCTGAGTTACAGGCTTGTACCATCATCATGCCTGGAGCATACAGGGCTAACTTGGCTAGCATCTTATGGTATCTGGCTCCCTCCTGTTTCTTAATAACTATATTATAATTTGTAGATTTCTGATAATTTTCCTCATTCCTGTCTCATCTGACACGTTCTTTCTCTGTTCATCAAACTAATTTCTGAATGGTCCGAAATCAACTTGCATAGTTGACTTGTCCTGTCTGACTACATTACTGTGCATTTGTGAACCTTTGTTTCGTATTATTCTTGGAATGCCTTGCACTCTTTTTTCTGTCACTTCCTCTGTGAGGTTTTCACACCCTACACCACTATGAAAGTGCCAAGGACTTCATCCTTCAAATACTAGGTATGAATGGTAAATTACTTTCATGGTAAAGTACACTACTAACAGCTATTACACGGACAACCTGTTTTTGGGTGAAGAGATGTCTCAGCAGTTAAGAGCGCTGGCTGCTTTTTCAGAAGTCTTGGGTTTGATTCCTAACACCATATGGTGGCTTATAAGCACTTCTAACTCCAGTTTCAGGGTATCCAAAGCCCTCTTCTGGCCTCTGTAAACATCAGGCATGCAAATGGTGTGCAGACTTTCATAGTAAGACCACTATCTGTTTTTGGTTCAGTTAAGTAAATATACACGGGTGTTTTTGTTTCCAGAAAGACATTTTTATTTCAGTAGACATTTGACCTCTACTATTTCGGGCACTGCATTGTATCTCACTGCATATTCTCTTATCTTTCCCCTTACAGTGTTAATTGTATTAACCCAATCTACAACTGAACACATTCCCTCTGATTTTATTTTGTCTGTATTTTTGTGTGCCATATGCAAGCCTGGTGCTCAGAGAGGTCTAACATGGACATTAACAGAGAGCCACTATGTATATGCTGGGACTTGAACCCAGGTCCTCTGCAGGAACAGTATTAATCACTGAGCCATCTCTCCCGCCCCATTCCTACCCTTTTAGACATAAAGCCCTTGTAATCTTTGTTCATGTATTCTTAACTTCTCGCCTATATTACACCAAGTTCTTCCTAACCAGCTTCCTTGTCTTCACTCATTTATTGAATATGTATATGAATGCAGGTGTGTGTATGTTGAGGTCTTGGGCTACCTTGTGGGATATGGGGACTAAATTCAGGTCCTCAGGCTTGTGCACAAGCACCTCTATACACTGTGCTGTCTTGATAGCCCTCTAATGCTGTGAAGACAGTTAAAACCCCCACTGCACACAGAAAACCTCTTAGCCACCCTCAGCTCTCTTCACTTCTTGCACCTTCTAAACCATTTTCAGTTTCCCTCAGATTTTGTAAACAATGTGCCTTTCCATTTAATTGTAGATTTTATGGTTATCATAATTTTTATTTATCGTCTTTAGCTATCTCTACCAGTGGTTAGTACAAATATTCAATGAAGTATGAAAATAGGTCAAAGGCAAGCAATTATACTTGGAAAGCCCTCCCTCTACCAGTTGAATATTTTGAGATAGCTCATTTTACTGTAAGAACTTTTGCTTAATACCCCACAATTAAAACCAGCCCCTCTGTACATCTTATCTACC
>LOEQ01006671.1:77910-88094 GCA_001685075.1 Bramus lutescens | reverse complement strand
TTGTTTTCCTTTGTTTATTTTTCGAGACAGGATTTCCTTATAGCTTTGGAGCCTGTCCTGCAACTAGTTCTTGTAGAACAGGCTGGCCTCAAACTCACAAAGATCTGTCTGCTTCTGCCTCCTGAGTGCTGGAATTAAAGGTACGCATCACCACTGCCCGGCTGCTTTATTCCCCTCTTTAACCTATTAGAATATTCATTTTTATTTTAATTTGTTTCTTAATGTACATGAGTTCACAGGCCAACTTTCAGAGCTATCCTTTCTACCATGAGTTCCTAGGACTGAACTCAAGTTAGGCTTGTGCAGCAAGTCCTTTTACCATCTTGCCCCTAATTACTTTATAAATGTTTTATACTATCCTTAAGATTTCTATCATCGAATCTGTTTGTGAGTGTCTGACCAGTAGGTACTTTTTCTAGTCACTATGAACAATGAGGAATGTTGTCAATGTTTTCAAGTTCTAAGTCTCTGCAAGCTGTTTTAAAAAGTCCCAATGTCACATTTTAAAAACATTTGAACATCTTTAATCATTTTTAAATATGTAAAGCATCTTTTATAAAGATTTACTTATTTATTATGTATACAGTGTTCTGTCTGCATGTACTTCTGCACATAAGAGGGTACCAGATCTCATTACAGGTGGCTGTGAGCCACCATGTGGTTGCTGAGAATTGAACTCAGGACCTCTGCAAGAGCTGTCACTGCTCTTAATCACTGAGCCATCATCCATCTCTCCAGCCCCCCCCAAAACATTTATTTATTTATTTTATGTGAATGAATGTTTTGTATAAATGTGTTTGTACCATATGCATGTCTGGTTCCTGTGGAAGTCAGAGAAGGGCTTTGAATACCCTGGAACAGGAGATGGCTGTGAGCTTAGAATTGAACCCAGGTTCTCTTCAAGTGCAACAAGTATGCTTAACCACTGAGTCGTCCTCACAGGCCTCATATCACGCAGAGTCAGGACACACAAGCCCAGTGCTACCACAGCAGCACCATCTCCTACTCACTGCTTGGGCTCTCTCATTCCCAGCACTCACTCCCCTTCCTCCTTCCTCAGGGTTCAGCTAAAATTCTGTGATGTCACTCTGCTAAGTTTGGAGTATATGCATATATTAGACTAGTACTTCTATCAGCCTAGTTTAGCCATGCTCAGAATAATGTTATTAAGACTCAAAATACAGTATCAACTTTGTTATTCTACACAAACTCTTTCTACTTACACCCTCATCTTTTTATTGAAGTGATCACCCATCCATCTGCTCTGGAATTTTCTCCTATCAGTAAAGCAAGCAGTAAAGACTTAAAAGAAGCAAAGGAGGATGTTTTCTAGTTATCACTGTCTCTATGATTTGTCTTTGAGTATGTACCACATCTTCCTTACTGCAGTATTGTGACTATATATAGTGGTTTGAATAAGATGAAAACTACAGACTCATATATTTGACAGTTTAATCACCAGGGAGAGGGACTCTGACAGGATTAGAAGGATTAGGAGGTGTGGCCTTGTTGGAGGAAGTGTGTTACTGGGAGTGGGTTTTGAGATTTCAAAAACCCAAGCCAGGCTCAGTGTCTCTCTGCTTGCAGATCAGCATGTAGCTCTCAGCTGCTTCTCCAGCATTACATCTGACTGACCCCATGCTTCCCACCATGATGATAAAGGGCTAGAACTAAGCAAGCCCCCAATTAAATGCTTTCTTTCACAAGAGTTGCCTTGGAACAAAGTGTGATGGCACACGAGCTCAGCAGGCAGGCAGATTGTTGAGTTCAAGGCCAGTCTGGTCTACAGACTGAGTTCCTGGAGAGCCAGGCTACACAGAGAAATCCTGTCATGAAACAAAAAAGTTGCCTTAGTGACATTTTTCTTCCCAGCAAAAGAACAGTGATAAAGACAGTTACCTTAATTATTTTTACCTTAGCTGTAACATTTTAACAAAATTATAATCTCTGAAGGCAAGGACTCAGTAAATGCTGGTTACTCTCAGTAGAAAATTACTTAATTTCCACAACTAATGAGAACTATGACTTTTACTGAAGAATGAACAGATAGGACTGATTTAACTTTTCTATCCTCCAAATTCACAATTTTTTACATTATTTTTGTTCCCATCTAAAATCATAGCGAAATATTCCCCAAGACAGACCTAGCACACAAGAACAGATAAAATATGATATATTACATAAATAAGAAAAACTATATAAAGCCAATGGTCCACTGCAGCTACTAAATACCATAACTCAATTAGGATTTGCTATATAACTCCCCACTTAGATATATATGTAATCTCAAGAATAGTAATAAAACCTAATATGCAATTTAACAGAAAGCTACATATACATATTATATATACACACACATAACCAAAATTTATTTTTACATTTCTAGACTTTTCTTAAAATCCTATATATATTTTTTTTCTTGAATTTTCACAATGAATTGAAACCACTAGGGAAAGGAAGATCTTCAGAAAATAAATGGCTTTTTAATTTAAAGGTAAATATTTAACAACTTCATAATTAAGAAGCAATGAAAATGTATTAGGATGCAAATAACAATCTGGTGTCTATCCAGTCTAAAGCTAGATAGAACACCTTGATTTTCATATATGTATTTGTGACCATATTAAAGGTTTGCAGAATATAGTTTATAGAAATTAATATACAGAAGCTATCCCCTATACACACAGACTATCTATATTCCACATTACTTACAGAGACACAGGGCAACCTGCAAACAGTCCAGTCTGTGCTGGTAACTGTGTGTTAGAAACAGCTCTTAGTCTTACAGTGCAAAGCACTGACTTGACAACTGTTTCTAACACAGCTAGGAAACATTACAGAATTTTTCCAACTAAAAATATCCATGAATAAAGTGAAATCAAGGAAACATTTATTTTAAATATTCTTTAATTTAAATACTTTACTTAAAACAGAGGTATTTTAAGACAGAGAATCCAAAATAAGTATTTTAAATCTGCTTTTGAAAGTCTTGGCCTGGTGTACAATGTGTCCAGGCTCTGGTTATACTTTTATTACAAATTTTCTAAATGTAACCATTTAATACAATGCTACATAATACCCTGCAGTAATATATTTATTTATATAAACATGTAAACATGTTTGTTAAATTTTTATGATCACATAACTGTAGGAATTAGCTCCTTCAAAAAAAAAAAAGATAAAAACACTTTGGCTACTCTCTAACAACTTTGAAAAGTCTAATCTTTGATAATTATAAATATCAGAAACCCAATGAGGATTCATTTCTACTGAAGAAATTATTACGTTTTTGTTCTAAACTGCATGGCATGAAGCATGGCTAACAAGTATCTGCCGAATGAATGAGTCAATGAATGGCTGTGTCATGCATGGTGCTGGCTAACCCTGGAAGAGAGTAGCCAGAGCTACAGAGCGACAAGTGAGGGCTACAAAGGAAGCTGCTTCTGTCATCTGAAAATACACTGCAGCATGCATGTGGTCAGAAAGCACAGACTACCCGTCATCATTTTTATGTATCATAATAGTGATGCTTCATGTTTAATGTGCCATCCAATTCACGAGAAAACTGCACTGTAAATGATAAAGTATTTTTGCTCAATGAACTTGTGTTATTATTTTTGTTTAGGTCAAAATCATTGATAGTGTCTAGAAAGAAATCTGTTCCAGAACCGATTAAATTTCATAGCTTTAACTTGAAAAATCAAATCTCTCAATTTTTACAGCTACTAATCCAAGTTTACATTTCCTTGGGAATATTTTAGCTTTCCTGTTACACATCACAAGCTGTTTCTTCAGGATATTTTTCTCAGGCTTTCAGGGAGAGGAGTCTAAAACAGTCCCTTCTTATAAAATGGAACATCATAAAATTTCTTGAATTTATTTTTACTTACTAGTGTGTGTCTATGTGAATGCAAGTATGAATGCACACCATGTGTGGAGGTCAGAGGAAAACTTTTGGGAATTGGTTCCATCCTTCTAACATGGGTTCCACAGACTGAGCTCAAACTATGAGGCTTCCTTCCATGGTAAGCATTTTAACCTGCCAAGCCATCTTGCAAGCCTAAAAATTCTTTCTTTCAAAAGGTGTTTTCTCTTTTCACACTGCTCATTCAATTTTGCATCTTCTTTACTACCTGTCAATCTTCATAAATATATTCCTATTCTATTGAACAATAAAAAAATATTTTTAAAGTTAGTGACTTTTCTCGGGTTGTTTTGAGACAATGTTTCATTACATAGCCCAGGCTGGCCTGGAACTCACTATGTAGTCACCATGTCCAGCAACTTGCATAATTTCAATCATTTCCAAGTTTAACCCAAGATTAACTAGTTAACACAGTAATTAAAAACACGGCTAGACCTGTATAAGCTGATGTGACTAATATATCATCAGAATGACCATCATTCCAAACTAACAATGACCCTCAATCTTAGCACACAAGCTTAGGGTAAAAGGTTTATCGTGTCTGACCCTTATTTTCATATGAAACTCAAGATTTTAAAAATGTCTTTTATTGGTTCATATTTACTGGAGAAAGAATAACTTAGATCAGCCAAGTACAAAGAGCAAAACGAGAATGAGGCTATTTTATTTTATTATTTGTAGGATTTATTAAGTGTATGTGTGAGTGTTTGGTGTGTGTGCTACCTACTGAGGCCAGAAAAGGGTGGTAGATGGTAGAGCTCCTGAAATTGGAGGTACAGGTGGTTATGAAGGATGTGGTTGCTAGGAACAGAATTCAGATCCTCTTCATGAGCAACAAATGCTCTTAACCACTGAGCCATCTGTCTGGCTATTTTATTCTTAAAATCACTATATATTTAACCTCAAGCTGGAGAGATGCCTCATCGGTTAAGAGTACTTGCTGTCCTTGCAGTAGACCCAAAATCTGGTTCCCAGCACCAACACTGCAGCTCACAAGCATCTGTAACTCCAGTTCCTCCTTTTGTCTTCTTTAGGGACACAAATGGAACACATAACTTTATCACCTCTGCTTTGTGAAATGTCACCTAAAACAACTACTTTATTTGGAAGAAGGAAAGCAAATGGGGAAGAGGCATAATCAGTTCTTTTTTTCCACAGTATTATAGTTAACTACAGTACAATGTCTAGCAATGTTTCTACAAATGAAACAAAACAAAACCCCAAAACCAGTATGACCTAATCATGGTAGCATAAGGCCCCAATCTTCAACCTCAGAGGGCCAAGGCAGGAGGATGATCAGTCCGTGGCCAGCTGAGGTTTTACTGCTATCCAAATGCAAATTGTTTGTACTAAATATCACTAAGTACACCTGTTACCTAGTAGTATTTTAGAGGCCTGTAGAAAAAGGCAATGCAGTGGAAAACACACCTTTTAAGAATCATTTTCTAAAGAGGTAGCTCCTTAGGTATTTTCATTTAGTAAAAGAATATCAATATTAACTGGAGACAGTACAGGACAATGTAAAGATACAAGAGTTCTAGAAAGACTGGCCTTTATTTAGAATTCACTATTAGCCCCATTCTGTTCAGAAACTTTCTGTGAGTGTGTAAAACACACACACACACACACACACACAGAGGATATATGGTTATGGTTTCTCTACTCTTATTTAAATTATTTTTTAGAAAATTTTTAACAGTATCTCTCACTGACCTGGGGTCCCCATGTCTCTGCTTCCCCAACTACAGATACATGATGCTGGGCCTAGTTGATTTATATGGATGCTGAAGATCTGAACATAGGCCTTCATGATTACACCGTAAAGCATTTTAACCAACTGAGAAATCTCCCTGGCCTCAGTTTCTCATTTTTAAATTTCAATTCCTTTACTGATTCTCAGTTCATCTACAAAATGGAGATAAGTAGGCCAGCAAGATGGGCTCAGTAAGTGAACACACTTAACTGTACAAAGGCTGACAACCTGAATTTAATGCCCAGAAGCCATGATAGAACTCCTGAAAGATGGCCTGACTGTTTGGATACACTTGCTTACTCACATGCATTACACACCACACAAATAATAATCTTAAATTTAAAATAAATGGGTATGTGTCATGGTTGTCCACCTTAGTATTTATTGTGATGACTGATAATAGTTCCTGGTAAAGATATTATCTCAACATCAGCTATCATAACTGTGATGGGACACCAAAAGTTACAAAATGTATACAAAATTTATCTCAAATCCCAAGTAAAAGTTTTTTTTAATATTAACTATCTAGTATTTAGAAAAGCAAAAATAATGATTACAAAATACATCTCATGATAGGTCTCAAAGAGCAAAAATTACAGAGTTAAATTCATAAATGCCAAGGGCTGACTACAGGTTAAAAATAAACCCTGTCTCTATTAACTCCAGTAGTCATTTTGTAAGGCTGTAAAATAGCCAACAATGTAAGGCATTTGGTAAAGCTGTAAAAAGGTCAACAATGTTGCCAGTTAGTGTGATTATTTTTTTCCAATTATAAAAGTACAAATACAACAAAGGACAACTGTCATAGTGAATGTCAAAATAATGGCCTTCATTGTAGGTCGCAAAGGAAATAATGACTCTTCATTAAACCCTCAAACACAAGGGAAGGTAGAATAAAAAAAAATTCCAGACATGCAGATCTATTTCAGCCAAACTAAAGAGTAAATACAGAAATAAGATGACAGTATCCAGCAAATAATGTAGCCGCCTTACAGAAGCAGGAGGAAAGAAGCTCCAAGAGAAACAGTAGACACTCAATCTTTGAAAAAGAATCAATGTTTTGGTTTTTTTTTCCAGCAGTAACAGATAAAATGATAAAAGCAATACATGGTATTTAAAAAGTTCATTGGGAGTTGAAGCGATGGCTCAGGCATTCATTCAAAGCACGGGCTGCTTTTCCAAAGGACCTGGGTTCAATTATCAGTACCCACATAGTAACTCATAAATGTTTGTTAATTTGGTCCCACGGAATCTCACAGTCCTACTGGCCTCTAAGGGCATCAGGCCTGTAAGTGGTGCAAAAACATACATGCAGGCAAAACAACACTCCATCAACATAACTAGGAAGAATCCCTTTTGAGTGGCCCAGAGATAGGGTAATACTATGCACTGGAGAAGAAAATTTACTTCTGGTACATAGTTAGCATTACAGAAGTATTACATCATCCGTTTTCATAATAAGGTGAGCACAAGTATATATTCAACTTCTACACTCAATACACACACAAATTACTGGAAAACTTAAAACAGTTGCACACATTACCAATATAGACATTCTTTTTTAAAAAAGATTTATTTATTTTTTAATGTACATTGGAGTTTTACCTGCATGTTTTACAAGTGAGGGTGCCAGATCCCCGGGAACTAGAGTTACAGACAGTTGTGAACTGCCATGTGGATAATGGGAATTAAACTCGGGTTCTTTGGAAGGGTAGTTGGAACTCTTAATCTCTGAAGTCATTTCTCCAGTTCCCAATATAGACATTCTTTTTGGGGGGGAGGTTTTTGAGAGAGGGTTTCTCAGTAGCTATGAAGCCAGTCCTGGAACTTGCTCTTTATTAGACCAGGTTGGTCTCGAACTAGCCTCTCTCTGCCTCCCAAGTGTTGGGATTAAAGGTGTGTGCCACCACCACCCAGCAATATAGACATTCTTTACCTTCATCATACATGTTATGGTTTCTATTGCTGCAATGAAACACCACAACCAAAAAGCAAGTTGGGGAGGAAAGGGCTTAGCTGGCTTACACTTCCAGATCATAGTCTATCACTAGAGGAAGTGAGGACAAGAACTCAAGCAGGGTTGGAACCTGGAAGCAGGAGCAGATGTAAAGGGCATGGAGGGTGCTGCTTACTGGCTTGCTTCCCATGCCTGCTTTCTTGGAGAATCCAGAACTCCTGGCCCAGGGATGGCATCACCCACCATGGGCTGGGCCTTCTCCAAATTATCACTAATTGAGAAAACACCTTACAGCTGCATCTTTTGGAGGTGTTTCCTCAACTGAGGCTCCTTCCTCTCTAATGACTCAAGCTTATGTCAAGTTGACACACAAAACCAGCCAGTACAAATACAATACAAATACAGAACTTATCTAGGACAGTATTTCAATAAAAAGCAAGAATGGGGAATATCATCATCATACTAAAGAATGGATCTATAGCTATCAACCAAAAGGTTTAAGGGAATTAAGTTGATTATCACAGCAGAATTCAATAGACAACATCTAAAAGTAACACAGAAATGACTGGATGAGCTCTGATGGCCATATGATCTACTTTACTAAAAAAACTACCATTTGGAGCCATATCTCTTCATGCACAAGTCTTTCAATTAGGACAACAAAGTTCCAAGTTTATATATCTGATAATACATACAGATTTACTTTCTAGGGATTACAAAAACAGGGATCCAGAAAAACTGCACAGTAGTTAAGTGGGTGTACTGCTGTTGCAGAGGACCCAAGTTCATTCCTAGCCTTCACATCTAGTTACTCAGACCTCTATATTTCTAGTTGTAGGGGGATCAGATTCCACTAGTCTTTGAAGGCACCTATACTCATATGTAGACACGAAGACATCTCTGTTGAGAAAGAAAAGACATACCTGGAATAATCTTTAATATTCCCATATATACAAACTGCTACACTAGACAAAGTACTAGATCGTGTAAGACGATCAAGACTGAATATAAGACACTGTATTTGCAGTAGAAATGATTTCTATAAAAGAAGCTATATACAGGCATATTTGTATCACAGAAGAGAGGGAAGGACGATCAGGAGTTAAGGCTAATCTCAGTTACACTGTTGGAGTTGGAAGCTAGCTTGAGGTAAATAAAAACCTTATTTCAAAGGTCTGGAGATTCAGCTAAGAGTCCTTGTTACTCTTGCAGACTACCTGAGTTCAATTCCCAGAACTCACATGGTGGTTCACAACCATCTTTAACTCCAGTTCCAGGGGCAGATCCCTTCTGATCTCTGTGGGTATCAAGCATGCACATAGTACATATACATACTTGTAACCAAAGCAACACACACATAAAACAAAAATAAATCAATTTTTAAAAAATTAAGTAAAAAAAGAAAACCCTGTTTTGGGGTTGGGGGAAAGATGTTAAGAAGTAAATGTAAGCCAGGCAGTAGTGGCGCAGGCCTTTAACACAGAGGCAGTCGGACCTCTGAATTCAAGGTCACCCTGGTTCCAGGACAGCCAGGGCTACACAGAGAAACTGTGTCTTGGAAAACCAAGGAAAAAAAAATCTTGTTAAAAAAAAAAACAGCAACTACATCTTGTAAATGTAGTTTAGAATTATGGAATGAGTGAGTGTTCATCTGAATGGACAGCCATGGAACTTTGCAGGTAAGAAACAAACCTATACAAGATGAAAAACCAGGTGTTCAGAGACAAGAAGAGTCATAAAAACATGAATGGTAAGGAGCCTTGTCACTGAGACTCCATAAGCAAAGTCTTCAGGAACTTAAAAGGCACTGGTTGAACATGCAAAACCAGCAGAGACAAGAGTACAAAAATATTTCTATTCAAGTCTATAGTCATGTCAGATGTGATATAAAAATTCAGGCAGGTAAAGCATGCTTTAAATTCAATTTTATGCTTACATGGGCAAAAATAGGAAAGAACATATATTTTGACCTCCTACTTACAAGTTTTACCAAAGTAAATGGAGTATCACATTAAAGAAACGGCAGATGGCGCCAAAATATCATTAAAAATACTGCTTTTGGGTTACTATAAATGACTTCATAATTAACTGAAACCAAAGGCAGGAGGTGGGACCCAGGACCCATCATGGTAAAACTGAAGATTCTACATTAGAATAATAAAACATTGAAGTTTTCATGTGGTACTGTTTTAAGAAAGACCTCATTAGACACCCTCCCTGTCTCCTAAGTGCTAGGATTCCCCTTTCCTTACTGTCTGTCTGTCAAATTCTCTATCTGTCCACCAACAGTACAGAATATCTTTTTTTTTCCTAATAAACCAACAAAACAAAACATCTATATCTATTTCTTAAAGTAAATGGACACTTAACGGGAGACTGTGATTTTCTCCCAAATAATAAAGTACATAGGGTATAAAATTATGTTAGGCTACATAGAAGTCTCTATTACTTCTGTTTTTTTTTTTGGTGTTATGGAATTTGAATACTGTATTGATGTAGGAGGGTCATCTGTCTATGTGTTACTTTCATTGGTTAATAAAGAAACTGCC
>LOEQ01006671.1:26587-37006 GCA_001685075.1 Bramus lutescens | reverse complement strand
GGGGAGCGCCCGTGCAGCCTCTGGGCCAATGGAGCCTCCTCTCTTATCGCGAAGTCCCTCCAACGCCCTGTTTCCTCTCTCGGGTTTCCTCCTTCTCCCGCGGAGGAGGAGGAGGAAAGAGGAAAGGGGGAGTGTGACAGGGCGGGTGATAATGGGGAGGTATCAGGGCATATAATGGAGCTGGGGGTAGGCGAAGAGCGCCAGTACACAGCGAAGATTCTAAGAGAGGAGGTGCTCGGAAGAAAGGGCGGGGGCTGCTGATGTAATTGGGAGAAGTGATTAATCTTGCATTTTGCCGTTTCAGCCTCCCTCCACCCCATCCTTCACCTGGTTTTCTTAAACGGAAAGTGGAGTGAGGGAGTCAATCTTTGGTAACTCGGGATTTCTGTGCTCGGTAGGTTCTAACTGAGCTGTAGGGAGCGCTCCAGGTTCTGTGCCCATGAAACCAGCTGGGGGTATTTGCAAACCTTAGAGTTGTGCTTTGGCCGAGCTTAAAGTTTGGAGTCGGTTCCAGTGTCTGTTAACCCAAACCAGAGTGTTTTAGATCTTGGCTAGCTAGTTTACTTTGATTTTTGGAAAAGTGGTCTACATAATGTTCCGGAAGAAATAAATGTGTGGAGGTTGTGATCGTGACTATTTCATTGTTTTATTTTTTCGGGCCCACACACTCAAAAAGAGAAACTTTCAAGAGGAATTACTTTTGTATCTGTATCTGGTCCCCTTAGCATAATCTCTCCCCAAGGAAATCGCGTTTCTATTCCCTGGCTGCCACTGTGATGGCTGAAAACGCACTCCTTTCGCTATTTATTCGTTATAGCAGAGCTAGCTAGTTCACTTCTGGATTCACTTCTTTTTAGAGCTTTCAGTGATTTCCTGCTTGAATTTCATTGATTGCTCTCTAGGCTTAATATAGAGAAGACATTACAAAGCTTGATAAAAGCAAGACCAAGAGGGAGAAACGTGAATTCTGAGAGCAGCACCAGGAGAGCAGTAAGCCAGTATTGTGCTGTGTGAGCCCCAGAGTTCTTAGGTGACTCTAGGCAAATCACCTTTCTGGATAGCAGACATCTCTCATGCCGTTTAAATAAAACTTTATAATATAATATACAATTGTTTTTCTTTCTTTGGGGGGGAGTATGGTGATTTTTGAGATGTTTTATTTTTAAGTCAGGAAAATGAAGACTTGTGAACAATCTTTTCAAAACCTGTATGTGAAGACAGTTATTTGAAAAACATCTTGAAGAAAGATGGATCATTCCTTAAGAGCACTGACTGCCCTTCCAGAGGACCCACGTTCAACACAGAACCCACATGGCAGCTCACAACTGTAACTCCAGTTCCAGGGCATCTGTCAGCATCTTCTGGTCTCTGAAAGCACCAGCGATGTCTGTGGTGCCCAGATACACAAACAAAACACCCATACACTTAAACTTAATTTTTTTAATTAAAAAAAAAAGCTTGAGTCGTGCACGAATAGATCATGCCTATAATCTCAGAATTCTGAAGTCCGAAACAAAAGGATGGCAACCTGGACTGTATATGTATAACAACACTCATCTCTAAGCAAATATGTAAATAAATATTTAAAATGTTATGGTTGTTAACTAGGTGAAAATAAACATTGGTTTTAGGTTTAAATAAACATTGAGGGAAGAGTTTTAAAAGTATGGGAAAATAGCATAATTGTGTCCATATCCTGATTACTTTAAAAATTTATAGCCAGGTGGTGGTAGTGTATGCCCTTAAATCCCAGCACTTGGGAGGCAGAGGCAGGCAGATCTCTGTGAGTTTACAGAGCAAGTTCCGGGACTGGCTCCATAGCTACTGAGAAACCCTGTCTGGTAGAACAAAACAAACAGAAAAGAAACACCCCTCCCTCCTTCCAGGCAGGCTCTTAGATGACCTGGGCCTTACTTTGTAAAACCAGACTGGTCCTAAACTCAAAAAGATCTGTCTACTTCTATCTCCCAAATACTAAGGGCGTGTGCCATATACTGCTCGCCCAGGAACTCTGTTTTCTAATAAACAGTGACTGAGGAATAGGGAGGTTTACACGGCAGGAGGAAAGGACGGATGTCTATGCCCCAAGTGCTACACCATGTGTTATTGTTCTCTAGTGTGGCCCCTACTGTGCTTCAGGAGTGCTAACCCCAGAGGTAAAACTGGTAGTTTGTATCGTTTTTGAGATATTATGCAATTTCCTTTCATTGTAATTCATTTGGAGGTGTTTGTCACTTTCCTTCCCCCCCCCCACACACACACTACAGTGTCTATATTGAACTCAAGGCTCCATGGATCTGGTCATCCTCAGAGTGGTACTTTGTCTTCTCACTGAAATACATCATCACTTCTGGACCTCTCAAATACCCTATTCCTTGATGAGACAGGAGACTTGCTTCTTCTTCCAACATTCATTGCATTGTTCTCCCTGCATCATGTTGAACACGCTTTGAGGCTGATAGTGCATTCGAAGAGGTCTTGGCCTTTAGCAGGCATGCCCAGAAAAGCAACCCTTTATCTTAGGCTTCTTGAATATCCATATGTATGTGCATCTGTCAGCTACTTACTTCCAACTTATCTTTCCACCATGAGAGGGCACGGAAAGTGAATTAGCTCTTAGCACTCCCCTGGCCCCCTGCCTTTTTTCCTCATCTTCCTGAGTGACAAAGAATGGATTTCTTTTCTTTTGGAAACAGTTCTTATGTACTAGATCCCCCTCCCTCCCCCCCTTTTTAAAGATATGATCTATGTTGTAGTTCAGGCTGGCCTTGAACTTACATCCTTCCTGCCTGAACCTTCGCAGTATTGACAGCACTGGCACCTCTTCCTCCATGAGATGGCATTTGCTCTGCTCCATTTCCTAGCTGAAACAATGAAATGTGAGAGAGAAACTAGCTTAACAATAATGGATCTTTGGGGAAATATTTTTTAAAGTATCTAGTCCCATGTCATTGGTTTAGACATATTTTTAGTTTATTTCATGGAATTAAGTCTTGTTTGTACACCAGTGGTCAAAAATATCTTAAAATTGTGGAGCTCAGAGTTTTTACGGTGGGCTTTGGAGACCGTTTCATCTCATTTCTGTATTTGACAGACTGCGAAACTAAAGTCCAGAGACATGAGGTGAGCAAACCATACCCCCATTAACTACTCAGCAACAGACCCAGTGTCTGCCAGTCCAATGTCCTCCATTCACAGCTGTTACAAACATTTAATGGTTCTCATGAAAACCTAGAACATTCCAGAGGGTTTTCATCCATCGCCAGGCCCGTGTATATTAGTAACTGATCCTGACAGTTGCCATAGAAGTTGTCAATGAGCTGGGCATGATAGCTCACACCTGTAATGTCACCACTCAGGAAGCTGAGGTAGGAGGATTGTTGTGAGTTCAAGACCACTGTAAGCTACATCCTGATTTCCAGGACAGTCTGGGCTACAGAGAGACCCTGTTTTGTGTGGGTGGTATATAGGCAGGTATGCTGTGCTCCAGTGTGCTCACACAAAGGCCTGAGGAAGATATCAGGTGGCCTGCTTTGCCACCCTGCCTTTCCCTTTGAGGCAGGGTCTCACCTGCTGGTGGCCAACAGGCCCAAGTGCTCTAACTGCTGTGACTGCCTCCCATAGCACTAGGGCTCCATGTGGGTGCGTGGAGTGAACCCATGTATTTACATGGGTGCTGGGATTCAAATTCAGGTTCTCATTTTTCTCAACTCTCTTACCTACTCAACCAAATCCCCTGGGGTGTTTGTTTGCTTGGTTGGTTTTTGGTTTTGTTTTTCCAGACTCTATTATTAGGTGGCGGGAAAGAGAGGAACATGTAAAGGGGATTTTCACTTGGGGTAGCAGTCTTCAAGAATTACTTCAGTAACACTTAGTATGATCTCAGAGGACTGAATTCCCTCAGGGTTCACTCCATCTTCAAGTACATTTGTGTTTGTTTTTCTCAGCTAATTACTAGTGTTTAACAGGTTAACATACTTAAAATTATTTGCTTATGAAACCTCTCACAATAGGAGTGTAGAAAAATAAGCCCTTTAATTTTAATACCTGGCAGGTGATATTTATTGTAATTTTTAAATTATTTCTGCCATTTCTAAGATTCAGATTCCCTTTCCCTGTCAGCTGCCATCTAGTCCCAAGCCATCAGCACTCAGTTGGTTACATAAGACACCCCAAAGCCTTTCGCTCCTTTTATGTCATTGAAGAAATTAGTTTGATCTGAATATAGTTTCCCTACAGGAATAACCAGCACTAAGATATCCGTGTTGGAGTATGAATGACTTACTTATTTCACTAAGCTTCAGAAAGTCATTCTTTAGTACGTGCTCAGATAGTACTTTATTGGGTAGTAAAAATTAACTTGGAGCAAGGCTTTAAATGTCTACATGGAAAAGCCTGGTGACTTCCATCTAGCTATACTTACTCTAGAGGTCATCTTTAAAGAATTGCAGAATAACTTCAATACCCTTCCCCAAAGAATAATGTAGCCAGCACAATATGAGACATTAATTATGTTCAAGATTTAGGGTGGATTGTGGTCCATATTTATACATCTTTATATTTTGCTTTTAAAAGGGAGAACCCGGTTTCTCAATGTTGAGAAGACTAGGTCAAAGCTCTGTATGGAAGTTGTCCTATGGAAGGGCCTAGGAGGTGACAGAAACTAAACAGTTGTGAGGGACAAGGTCACAGAAGTGCAGTCCCTGGCTGGATGACCTTGGGCAAATCCTTTGGCCTCTCTGGGCTTGTTTCTACCTTTGCAAAATGAGGCTGGGGAGTTATGAGAATAGTTCTCATTGTGTAGGATTATCACAAGGACTAAAGAAATTAGTGTTTATTAAAAAAGAGTGTGCTTCAACCAGTGCCTAATGCATAGTAGACGTTCAGTCTCTGGCTAGTCCTTATTGTCATTGCTGCTGAGGGTGAGTTTACTTCACACATTATCTGAGCAGTGTTAAGATTATGTGTACAGCTGGGCGGTGGTGGTGCACACCTTTAATCTCAGCAGGAGGCAGAGGCAGGTGGATCTCTATGAGTTCAAGGGGCCAACCTGGTCTACAAGAGCTAGTTCCAGGACAGGCTCCAAAAGCTGAAACCATCTCAAGAAACAAACAAACAAACAAACAAAAACCAAACAAACAAAAAAAGATTACATGTACATTTGGAGGGGCATAAGGGAGTAGGTATGTTCTTGTAAGGAAATGTGACTAGAAAATTAATGTTATAAGAATTTTTAAAATGTATTTTTATTTGTTTATTGTACATGTGCATTTATGTTTTATTAAGTTATTTATTTTTTATGTATACAGTGTTCTGCCTGCATGTATGCCTGCAGGCCAGAAGAGGGCACCAGATCTCATTCTAGATGGTTGGTTGTGAATTACAATGTGGTTGCTAGGAATTGAACTTGGGTCCTCTGAAAGAGCAATCACTGCTCTTCTGAGCCATCTCTCCAGCCCTGAGAATTTTTTTTTTAAGTACGAGAAACTCACAAAAGAAAGAGGTAGGGCAGCATGAACCTGACGTGGGTTGGATCTGATGAGAGGAGAATCCTCCGGAAGGATTTCTCCACTCAAGCAGTACATGGAACTCATAGGTAGGGTAACTGCTGAGGGCAAGTGGAAGCAGCAGGTCGAGAAACATACAGGGCTAAGGCAGGGTAGGGGCTGGGGAGCAGTTGAAGGCTTATTTTTGTTAGAGGAAGAATTGGTCCCATTTAAGTAGCAGGTTAAAATAAATACTCATCCTAGCAAAGTGGCAAATGACTTTAATCCCGGCAGCACTCATGAGGCTGAGAAAGGACCATCTCTGATTTGGAAGCCAGCTGATTCTGTATATCCAGTTCTAGGCAAGCCAAGGCTACATAGCAAGATCCTGTCTCCAAAAGAGAAAACAACAACAAAACACTAATCAAATCAAGCCCCATTGGGAGTGGTAAATGATAGGAAAAAAAAAAAAAGAAAACAGGACAGGGGAAGAAAAGAGACAGAAATAAACCTACATGAGGGTCTAACAACTAAAAGAAGCAGGCAGTTGAAGACAAGCATGTGCCAGAGGACACGCTGGTCTCCCGCTGTGTTTCTGCAATTATGGCCCTTTGAAGCCGTAACCAGCTTCAAGTCAGGAATCCATGCAGTTAGGACACACTACAGGAAAGGGGGCCTTGGGAGCAGGGTTAGTACAGAGCTCTAGAAAAAGAAACAGTGGCAGCAGCTGTGCCCTACAGTTGATAAAGTCTCCAGTTTTTTTTCTGGAAATGGGCAAATCCCAGAAAAATCAGCGCTAAGGCTGTAAGCATGGAATGTCGAGGTGATTACTATAACTGAGTGCTGAGCTCACATATGGGAGAAGTCATGTCATTGGGCAGAAACCAGGATAAGATCAACCTTGTGTTTCCAGGCCAGAAACATCAGGCTGAAAGAGAAATAAGCATTCAAGATACAGAGAGGATTCCAAGGGAAAGAAGGGAGGCAAGAGAAAGAGCTAGACTTTGAAATGCTACCAACTAAACCCCTCAGATCCATAACTAATTGGCTTCATGCCAATTCTTTGTCTCTGGCAAAGGGGAGGGAATTGCCCTCAGACCAATCAGACTAGCTTTGACCTTCATATGGAGTGAAACCAGATGTAGGCCTTTAGAAGAAAAAATTAAAGATATTTTGAAGGTTTTGTCAGGTATTTTGTGAAAGCAATGAAAAGTAACTAATCCAGAATAGTATCAGAAGAGGGGTGGTTATTGAAGCGATTGTCACTCTTAGGCCTTTGCCACTGTTTTGGGAGAGGAATACGGAAGAGTTTGGAGCTGTGGTCTAGGGAGAGGAAGGAAGACGTTGTATATAAAAAGTGGTGTGACAGTTTGAATGTGAAATGGTTTTAGCTTGGTCTCCAGCTGAACACACCATTTTGTAAGGTTCCAGAACTTTAACAGGGTTGTGGGGAGGTCTGGATGGAAGAGGTGGGTCAGTAGGTGTGAAGATTTAGAACCTGGCCTCACTGCCTGTCTGCTAGCTTCTCTCTGAGTGCAGAAGCGGCCTCAGGCTTCAACCACCATGCCTTCCCCACCATGGTGGATGAGCCCAACAAACCCTTCCATGCTCACTGGATGCACAAACCACACTTACGGTCAGGGCCTGTGCCCAGCAGTACACAGCCAACTGGAAACAAACTCAGTGATAGCTTTAGAGAATCTTTGTCTCATCATGTTTTTTGTTTGTTAGTTTGTTTTGCTTTACTGGTTTTTGGCTCTACTCTATGGTTTCCATTGTGTGTGTGTGTGTGTGTGTGTGTGTGTGTGTGTCTTATACTTTTTCTTTGTTTTTTTTCCCTTTGTTTTGTTTTATTCTGTTTTTTGTTTGTTTTCTAATGAGTGAGAGAAAGAAGGAGGCATGGACTCCACAAGTGTAGGGAGGTAAGGAGGATCTGGCAGGAGATGAGTAGAAATTGGAATTAGAATATAATAAACAAACAAACAAATAATCTTACTTACATTGTTTGGGGATATGGGGGTTGAAACAGGGTCTCACTGAGTAACTCTATCTGGCTTCGAACTCACTTGACTAAACTTGAATTCCCAGATACCTGCCTGATTCATAGGTCACAGATACCTGCCTGATTCATAGATAGCACTCTGCCTCCTGAGTACTGAGATTAAAGGTACACACCACCACACCCTGCTTGCTTTTCTTCTTCAAAAACATTTTTATTGCATGTTTATTTATGTGTGTATATACAATGCAGGTGCCTTTGAAGGCAAGGAAAGAGTGTTGGGTCCCCAGGAGCTGATGTAACAGGTCGTGTTGAGCTGCTCAGTGTGGTTGGGTACTGGCAACCAAACTCCAGTTGTCTGAAAGAAAAAGCAAGCACATCTCAACTGCTGAGTCATCTTTTCAGCCCCTTCTTTCTTTTTTCTTTTTAATCCATGTTGAAAACTTGGACACAGATCTTTGTGCTTGCTAGTGCATGGTAGGTAAGCATCCTACCACTGAGCTGCATCCTCAGTTTTTCTTAAATTGTGTCTGCCAGATATTTTGCCACAGTAGTGAAGAAAGGAACTAACATAGAGAAGTAGTTCCAGGAGTCGGCAGTTACAGTGATAGAGCGCACTATGGATTTTAAGCCTTTGCAACTGTCTGAGGGATGGCTACAGAAGAGTTTGGTGCTATGGTCTAGAGAAGTCCTAGAAGGCTAGAAGAAGAGCTCACTGGACCACTCAGGTGGGAATTTGGAAGACAGAATGCCTAGTGCAGTGGTTCTCAACTTGTGGGTTGACCCTTTGGGTCAAAGAATCCTTCCTCATGGGGTTGGGAAAGACCATTTGAAAACAGATATTTACATTACAATTCATGACAATAGCAAAATTACAGTTATGAAGTAGCAATGAAAATAATTTTATGCTTGGGGTCACCACAACATGAGGAACTGAATTAAAGGGTCACAGTGTTAGGAAGGCTGAGAACCACTGCTCTAGAGAAATGAAAATAGTAGAGACACACCTCATGAGGTTTCCGGGGGTGGGGATAAGGGCTCTGCTGGGAACTGGATTAGAAGCCATCATGTTACATTCTAACAAAGATTCTTTCTGTGCTCTGCCCATGTTCTGAAGTTTTAAGTGAGGTTGGATTCAAAAGGAATGGACTAAAGCCAGGTGTGGTGGCACACACCTTTAATCTGAGCACTTGTGTGTCAGAGGTACGCTCCAGCCTCGACTATGTAGTGAGTTCCAGGATTTTCAGGGCTATATAGAGAGGCCCTGTCTCAAAATAAAAACAAAAAACAAAAAAAGAAAGAAAGAAAAAGTAATGGACTAACTTGTTTAGTAGAGAAAAATCCAAGGTAGAATAGCATTCAGGCAGTATCCTGGTTAATCCTCCTCATTCTTATCTAGGTCTATGCAGAAAGATGTAGAGTAGAAAGATAAGAGAATTGTTCAGTTTAGCAAGTAAGAAAAAGAAGATTTAAAGTTGCAGACAAAGGCCTAACACTGCTGCCAAGCCCCATGACCTGAATCCAATCCCCAGAACCCACACAATAAAAGAAAGAAAGCTGTCCTCTGACGTTTGCGTGCATGTCTTAGAATTTCTATTGCTGGAATAAAACACCATGATCAAGAGCAATTTGAGGAAGGAAGGGTCTAGTTAGCATATACTTCCACATCATTATCTATTATCAAGGGAAGTAAGAATGGGAACTCAAGGCAGGAACCTGAAGTCAGGAATTGGTGCGGAGAGCATAGAGGAATGCTGCTTACTGGCTTACTCCACATGGCTTTCTCAGTCTGTTTTCTTAGAGCATCAAAGACCATCTTTCAGGGGGAAACCACCCTGCAGTGGGCTGGGCCCTCCCACATCAATCATTAATCAAGACAATACTGCATAGACTTGTCTATATAGAGAGTCTTGTGGCTTTGTGAACACATTTTCTTAATTAAGATTCCCTTGGTTTGTGTCAAGTTGACAGAAATAAGCACCTGCACTGTCTCACATGCACAGTGTGTGTGTGTGTGTGTGTGTGTGTGTGTGTGAGACAGAGACACAGAGAGAGAGACAGAGAGAATAATTAATTTCTTAAAAAGACTATGAAGGAACTTAAAAATTGAAATAATGCCTTTGCATTATGAGATAATTTAAGCCTGTGGTGGCCAGGAAAGAAAAAAAGTGAAATGTATCCCACAGCTCATGTGTTTAAACATTCGGTTCTCAAGTGCTGTTGATGTTTTAGAAGGTTATGGAACCTTTAGAAGAGGGGGCCATTTAGGAAATGAATTAATGGGATTGAGCCCTGAGGTTATATAACCCTGCTCCTCTTTCTGTCTGTTTTCTTTTTCCTGACTGCAGACTGCAACATGACCAGTGTGACCTCACTCTTACTAGCTACCATTCCTCGAGGTACTGGCTTTATCTTAGTTTGTAACATAAGGGCCTGCTCATTGGGGTTTCTGTCCTACCCAGTTCCCACAGCCAGCAAGTCCCAAAGAAAATTATACAGAGGTCTCCGTAAGTTGTAAACTGATTGGCCCATTAGCTCAGGTTTTGTATTAGCTCTTTTTTAAATTTGTTTTTAAGATTTATTTTATTTTATGTATATAAGTGTTCTATCTGTGCACTCATCAGAAGAGGGCATCAGATCCCACTATAGATGGTTGTGAGCCACCATGAGGTTGCTGGAAATTGAACTCAGGACCTTTTGGAAGAACAGCCAGTGTTCTTAACCTCTGAGCCATCTCTCCAGCCCCCTGTATTAGCTCTTATAACTTTTATTAACCCATTATTCTTATCTATGTTAGCCACGTGGCTCAGTACCTTTTTCAGCAGGGCAGATCACATCCTGTTTCTTCCGTGGTCTCGGCAGGACTGTGGAAAGAGCTTTCTTCTTCCCAGAATACTCCTGCTCTCATTGCCCCACCTCTACTTCCTGTCTGGT
>LOEQ01006670.1:86088-105745 GCA_001685075.1 Bramus lutescens | reverse complement strand
AAAGTTCCTGTGGCACATTAAAGAAGGAAGCTGTCACTGATGGCCTTGTGTGTGGCTAGGGCAGAGCTGAAGGCCAATCCACCTTGATTCGTGAGAGCCTTTCTGTGCTTTACTAGGCTTTCTCTCACTCCTGCCCTGTGGATCTCTGACCCCTGCCCTGTGGATCTCTGACCCCTGCCCTGTGGATCTCTCATTTCTGCCCTATGGATCTCTGACTCCTGCCCTGTGGTTCTCTCACTCCTGCCCCGTGTCTTTGCCTTCCAGTTTCATTATGGAGCTGCATAATACTCTTAGAAGTTATTTATATACATTTGTTGATATTTCAGCTTATAGAAATAATTATTTGTTAACCAAGTTGTTACTGTATTTGTTATCTCCTTTGTTGTGTTATTTGAATGGATGCCCTCACATCAACTTAAAAAAATTAATAATTAAAGCAAAGAATTATAAAGCCAAAGGATTTTCAGAAAAGGATGGTAGGAACCTGCGTCTGTGATTAGCAGCACTGTTACACAGATGAGGAAATGACTTTCTCCTCACTTGAGGCTATCCATATTAAATAAATAAGTCCATAATAAATAAATCAATTCATGTATGTATGTGTGTGGAGGGCATTCTGGTGGAGGTACAAGTTAGGGTTAGAATGTCATTTACTTTAATATTTCTTGTGAACTTTGGATCAGCACAAGTGCTCATGAGCCAAGAATGCAGGATGCAGGCTGATGTGACTGATAGGCTGCTCGATGAATGGTGAGGCGAGTCTCAGTGCACAGATGGTTCTGATTTGCTGAATTTTGTAGCTGCTGCAACTGAAGACATAAAATATCCTTCTAGTCATAAATTAGCTCTTTGGAAGCAAAACCTTGGCACCAGAGCTTTACAACCTTCAATTAGTAGGAAAAGAAGTATTTGAATGACTGTGGTATTGACATCTGTAGGCCTGCATAGTAATCATTCCTAATAGAAGAGAATATCTGTTTGAGGAGGGTTTGCATGGCTAATTAACTACCAGTGAGAATGTGTAATTTTTTCATGATCCCCTGATTGTCACCTTTCTCTCATGATACAATTACATTTTATTGTAGCGAGTGCCTCACAGACCAATTGTCAGCACTGTTTACGTATTGTAGACGGCAGAACAAAAGTTCATGTTTAAGGAAAAGCCACTGGCTTTTGATCTTGGTAATTACAGACACTTCTTTAACAGTTTTATTGACTTTTGTATTTTTATCACTCTCCCAACAAAACAAAGAACCATTTCCCTGACAGAGTGTTCTCCTTCCAGTGATGGGAACAAAGAACCATCTCCGTGGCAGTGTCCCTTACAGTGATGGTCAACACTTGATCTCTAGTAGTTTAAGATTCACACCTTTTTTTTTGTAGTTTTCAATTTCATCAGCTTCACTGAAATATAAGTCATTTACAAATAATACTATATCTTTTGATATGACATTCTAATTATTATCCTCTACAATCTGCAGTTCACTAAAGCAAAGAGCATTTGTTGTGAAACCAATTTCTTAAGCAGAGAATAATACAGTGTGGAAATTTTCCAATGAGCCTTCATGAAAAATATTTTATTCCCTTTGATTAGAGCTCTTTAATTATAAGTAACACTATTTAAAAATAACATGCAACTTTAGCATCTTAATTCCTGCCAGCAGTGTGATCAGTCTGGATCTGTAGCTAGTAAGACATATTTCATAGCATATCAACATTTAATTAATGACTTTATTTCTCTACTATTTCATGTGCACATATATATTTAAATGTCAAAAATATAGTTTTACTATCTGTGGGTAAATTTCATCTTAATTTTAATTTCTACAGTTTACAGGTTTTTATTAATACTCTAAAAATCAAACCTAAAAATGTTGAAACAATGCAGACAGTACCATCCTGGCCCCAGTTCCACTGAGTGATGCACACAGGAAGGTCTCTGCAGCTGATGGTTCCCTAATAGAATTAGTTGAGTCAACCTGGTGGCTACAAATTTTCTCTTTCAAGTCCCAGCGTCTCCTCAGTGACTCCTTGTCACTATGCATGTGGGATACTACAGCTAGTGATAGAGTAGTGAATAAATTATTATTACCTCGACTTTTTTATGGAGAGGTATTTAACAATAAGTCATTGTACCTGAAAAAGCAGGACTATGCAAATTAGCTCTTTTTACCATTTATTATTCCAAGGGAAGGAAGTTACATATATTAAAATTTTCAGCATATTATTTCATCTTCAAATGAAATTTTTAGAATTTAGCATTAACAAAATGCCTTTGACTTAGAAAGTGACACCTGTCCATATGAACTCACAATGTGCTTCTCCAAGTGATGAGATCTTTTATTAAGAGTTGTTTGGGTATGGTGAACCGCTTGCAGTAAACTGGGCGATTTCTTCCGGATATGAAATTTGGTCAGTCTAGCAGAGATGCTGTTGTGTGGGGTTTTTTGTTTGTTGTTTGTTTGGTTGGTGTTTTGTATGTTTTTCTCCTGAAAAGCAAACCCTTTATTTGCAAGAGCATCCAACAGCTCTGTCACCAGACTGTTTCCAAGGTTCATCCTCTAGATGACCTGCCAGCTGCTTATGCCATCCACTGAAGCATTTGGGTTTGCTCGTTCGTTTTGTTTGATATTGTTTTGTGTTATGTTTGGCTTAAAGTCTGTTTAACAGGCATGCTACTATCCAGTGATATCCTGGGTCACCCTCTGTAATTTACTTTTTCAAATTCAGTGAATGAACCCACATCTCAGTTGTGCTTGCTGAGGTCAGCTGGGACTCAAGAGCTCTCAGAGAGTGAAGTGAGCGGGAGAACCGCACTGTGCAGCCCCACCCCTTCTCCGGGCCCCTCCTGATTGCCTCTGCCTCTTCCTTCAGAAGCAGGAATTCAGATGAGTTGACCATTTCAAGGCAGCGGGCAAGCTGTGGCTCAGAGCAGAACATGCAGTTTCCTTCATTGCACACCAGTCTGCATCTAAAGTCCAGTAATTCAAAGGGGAATGTGTGTTGTTGGGGTACAAATCTTCATGAGGAACCTTTAGTTCTTAAAGTAATTCTAAGAACGTGTCTTCCTGTGTGTTTTCTATATGACAGCAAAGGAACACACATCCCTGTTTAGAAGGATTCTTCGTTTATCAGTGTTTAGAAGTGCAAAGTGTTCGAATTTTATAGAACAGTATGAGGTTACACTGGAAAATTAAGTAAAATATTATCTCATTCAAGTAGTGAGTTTTTTTTGGGAAAATGATGCATATTTGGGTAGTATCCCATTTGATACTCTGAGATGCCAGGAGTGGTTTTTTTGTATTTATTTTCATATCTTTGTAAATATGAACATATCACTCCTCAAAATTAAGGATTTATGTATTCCATCTTTTTCCTAGCATAAATTTGTGTAAAAATATAACTCTTCCATAAGGGGGAAACATATTGCATGTTAGATAAAAGCACCCATGGCCTTGCAGCCTCAGCCTTGGGCCACTGACCTTACCCTGAGGGACCATCTCTTCCAGGGAGCTGCAGACAGGATGGAATATGCTATGCCCAATCCTGTTCGATATGTAAGAGGTTCTCAGGGAAAACTGGTACCTTAAATGCTTAGTACATAGGAGATTAAAAGTCCTCAATTGTTTCAACTAAGAACAGCTCAAATTCTGAAGGCACAGGCAGAAGAAATAACATGGAGTCGCCGAGACCTGTGCGTCTCATTGTTGTAGAGTAGCAAAGAATTACCCAGCAGTGACTGAACGGAAGCAATAGTGATGGATGGAGTCAGAAAATCATGTAGCTTTAAAAGTTAAGGCAATCCCCCTTTTCCTTAATACCAGGTGAAATGTGCCCAAGAGGCCAGGACAGACAATGCATAGCTGTAACTCGTAGGTGGAATGTAACCCAACGTGGCATTACAGAGTAGAATGGTAGATACCAAAGGTTTGGTGTTGGGGAAAACAGGGGTATGTCGAATAAAGACACAAACCCTCCAGTTATAAGATGAATGAGTTATAAGAATGCAGTATACAGCATAACAGCTGTACTTAGTGATGTCATGTGTCATGGCATGTGCTTGTAACCCACTAAGAAAATAGGTATCATTCCCACGACATACACATGTGATAAATATATGGACTCGATCATGGTATTTCACAATGTGGGACGTCAAAACATCACAGTAGACAACTTAAATCTTCATTTGTTGATTGTATCTCAAGAAGGACGGAAGGGAAAACTTCTGCTAATCCAGAGCACATCTCACAGTGACTGCTGTGCCAGTGTTCCAGGGGATGAAACCAGTTTGGGGACTCATACTTCACCTTAGTGTAGTATGTAACAAGTACACATTTCTTACCAAGGTGATGTCAGGGAGGGCGGTTTCTAGAACCCTCAACTTTCCCAGTGGACTTAGAGGGCAGGTGGAAAAACTGTTAAATTTCAAGTGATTTGGAAACATTTCCAGTTTGCAGATTAGTGAAAGGCAGTGGTTTTGCTCTTCATTAGGATGTGGAGATCCGGGAGGAGGTTGGTAAAGGAGGGTGTTGTGACAACTTAGCCCCACCTTCAGACAACCAGCCTATTGCAAAGAGAAGGAATGAACACACTTGGCAATAGAAACTGGAAATTGAGAGACTACAAATTAAGACTCTGTTTGCCCAGCCAGCATAATTTATTCTCTATTTTGGCACTGGCTACTCCATTATTTCCCCTTCTGCTGTTCCTGTCTCCTGCTCTCCTTTTAACTGAGGGAAAAGGCGATGGCGCTTGGAGCTGCTGTAAACGCGAAGCTGCAGAACAAACACTTCACTCAAGGACCTTTGCTGGCTTTCCGTCTTCCACCTGGGTTATAGGAGCTGCCCTCTATTTCTGTGTCTACTTCAAGGTTATTGAGAGTCAGTCTTTTCCCAGATGTCACCACAGTGTGACAAAGAAGCCTGCGAGACAACAAGCTTGTCATGAAGTTAACCTCTGGCCCGAGGACACGGTGCCAGTGACATGAACTCATCTCGAACAAAGGTTAAACTACCTGCACTCTGTGTAAGCAACATCATAAGTTCCTTGTATACTTTCACATTAATTAGCCTCTCTTCAACAATAGGAAAATAAGATCTTAATTAATAGGAATTTAAGCTACAACGATACACTGGTTCCACTCGCAGCAAAGGTTAATAATGAACTCACATGCAGTTTGAAAATGTGACAGTGTTCCATAAAAATACCATTTTCACTGTAAGCAAGTTTTCTGTTGAGATGATTTTTAAAGCATGCACAACAGTGACACTGATTTTAACTGGTCTTGTCCCGTTGACGAGGAAGGGTCTGCAGTTCACTAGGTACTGATTTTTTTCCATGCTAGCCATTGTTGCTTCTTGTTTGTTTGTGTCTTTGTCAAGTCCAGTGTTATCCAGCTTAGGTTTTTAAAGAATGGAGATGTGAGTGAATTTGTTTTAAAAACATGCCATAGTTTTCATTTCATGACATAGCCTTACCCCATACCAACAGGTGGATTCATCAAAGGTTACCCCGAAAGCAGCCAATGACTTGCCAGAGAAGTTCCCAAAGAAAGTTTGTTGGACAAGCGCGCCACGGAGAACGGAGCATGAAGAGCGTCAGCCCCGCGCTGTGCTGAGCAGAGCTGTAGCACTGGTGAGAGTCAGGTGGAACTGTTTCATTGATGATATGTTAGTGCAAACACGGGGAGCACAGACTCCCTGCTCCCGAGCCCAACATTGTGTGATTTTGTTCAATGTGGACAGAAAATCTCCTGTCCACTTGGTAAAATCAAAGCAGCCTACAGCATTTGTTACAGGACTAGAGACAAACATGCACTCAGATAGCTCTGACTTCTTCTGTTCCCCTAAGAATGGAACGAAGCACACTGGATTTCTTCCCCTGTCTACAGTCCATGAGGGGCCCTTCCCCTGCGTAAGTTGCACTTCACATGATCCCCGTCCTCTAATCCTTACCATTAAACATCCGGGTAGTCTCTCTCTGTCAGTGGGCTGTGTTTGGAATCCTTTGGGTAGAGAGTGACTTGCCCATTGCAAGTGACTTGTGAAGACAGCAGCAAAAGCCTTCCCTCAGCTGACATCCTAGAATGGGAAAGCAAAGCACACAAAATTTATCTGGAGAGAAAAGTAAAGTTTAATTATGTCAGAATAGCCAGCGTCTCATTTGATTTGTGCACCATCATTCTCCAACGGTTCGAAGCAGTTCACAGTGTGAAACAGGATAATTTAATACCCCCACCTTTCTCACCCTCCACCCAAGAAAAATTGATATATGGGGCAGCTGGGATGTTAATCACTAAACTGAGCACTGAATTTGGCTCTGAAGTTCTTGGCAGCTGAGGCAAAAATTAGAAGTAGCGTGTTATGCAGTTCTCATCCAAGCAGCAAACAAGTTTATCCAGAGAGCAGTGTTGCTCTTAGTGCTCAGAGGAACCTTTTACATTTATTCAGTACGAAATAGCATTATTTGAGGCTTTATTTTAGACTTCCATACAGAAATCTACTTCAGATGGGCATATTTTACAGTCCCTCTTATAAAGTTAAACACAAATACTGCAGGGTGACAAAATCAGAAATGCTAAGTCTTTAGTGTGTACTGGAATCTTCTGTCATTGCAAGGCAGGGAGGTCGTGTGAAAAGTAGATGCCCAGGTTTCAAGACAGGAAGCACATTCGCTTTGGCTGGCCTGGCAGTGGGATGTGCGGTGCAGTAGAATGTTGCCCTGGGAAGTGAGTGCTGTGCGGTGGGGTGTGTGTTGTGGTGGGATTGCAGTGTGGTGCGATGTGCCATGCAGTGGGATGGGTAGGATGTGCAGCGCCTTGGTATGTGCGGTGCGGCGGGATGTGCAGCGCTGTGGTATGTGCGCTGTGGCGGGATGTGCAGCGCTGTGGTATGTGTGGAGTGGCGGGATGTTCAGAGCGGTGTAATGTGCGGTGCAGCAGGATGTGCAGTGTGATATAATGTGCCGTGCGGCTGGATGTGCATTGCAGTATAATGTGTGGTGCAGCGGGATGTGTGATACGGTGTCCTCACTCGCTCCAGCAGCCCTTGCTCCTTTTTCTCAGTCTTTTGACGCCAGAGTGAGTTCTTCAGAATCATGTCTAGGTTAGGTTTGCCTGTTAAATTCCATGGCCGTGCAATAATAGCATATGTTTTATGTCTACCCTTTCATTCATTACCTTTTGAGATTCCTCTGTATTCATGAATATAACAATTATTCCTTGTCAGTGCACAACTCATGTGTCCATTTTCCACCTAGTGGATTCGTGACTCACTTCTGGTTTCATGTATTTATAGAAAATACTGTATTCATTCTACCTCAAGTCTGCTGTGTATATTGCATTTCTTCTGAGACATGGAATTACTAGATCATTGGTCAAATAAATATATGTTCAATTATAAAATGTTTGCACATAGGCAGGCCAGATGGCTTAGCAAGTAAAGAAGCTTGCTATGGACCCCAGAGATCCACCTGGTGAACAGAAAGGACTGACTCCCACAAGCTTCCCTCTGAACTTCAACCCGTGAGCCGTGAAGTGAGCATAGCTCTAACCTGATGTGAGCATAGCCCTAACCCCAACAAATAAATAGGTTAAAAACGTTGGCGAATATTCGTGGAAAGTGGTTGTATCTTTTATGTTCCCTCCAATACATGCACATGTTCTGGTCATTCCTACACTTCCTCCCCAGCGTTTTATATTGCAGTCTTTTACATCTAACCACATTTACATGTGTGTTAGTATCAACTTCTGAGTACAGCTATGATGGCCAATAGCATTGTGGTTACTGGTCATGTACATATCTTCTGTGAAGTGTCTTTCCATGTGCTGTGACTCATTATTTGCATGTGAGCTCTGGAACTCCTTTCCATAGTCCACACACAAGGTCCTTGTCATCTTTCTGTAATATGGCCAGCCTCTGTGTATTCATATTGTTCCTTCATAGCTGCATTTTGGCTCTCAGGTCCCGTGTTTAGCAAGAGGTGAGAGTTGAGGTCCACTCTATACGTACTGGATTGCAACATCATTCCTTGGAGCGATGTTTCTCTTTTCCTAACTGAACTCCTCTGGATGCTTTTTTAAAAACCAGCCAAGTGTGCTGTTGGAGAATGCTCCTGAACTATTTTCCTCCCATCGGCACACACTACACGTATTACTGCAGCTTTACAGCACATTCTAAGACTAGGAGGGCAGCTCCTTCAGTCTTCTTTATGAACTGCAGTGCTTAACAGTTTAATTCTTGCTCCCTCCATAAGATTTATTTTTATTTCAACATAATATTTTCATGTATTATTTGGGAATTGTATACAGTGTACTTCATTACACTAACTTTCAATTCCTCCTAGGTCTACTCTCTCTCTCATCCTTGTGCCCTCCCCCAAAAGAAGAAAAAATATACCAAGTTCAATTTGTGTTGCCCATGTAATAATTGGAGGATGGTCAAACTCTCAGTGGCCAGCCCTTTAAAGATAACTGAGTCCTTCTTCACAATATTTTTAAATAAAATTTTCCTATACAAATATTTTGTTTACCATTTTCCCTCATCTCCTCACAGCCTCTTGCCCATCTAACTCCACACCTCCTTTCTCTCTTTATAAAACAAAATAGCAAACTAAAAATAGGAAAGAAACAACACAGAAAAAAACACAGAAAAGCACAAGAAACGCATATACATAGACACAAACACACATGCATGCACACAAAATCCATAAAAACACAAAATCAGAAGCCATAATATATAAACAAAAGACTCACAAGGAAAAACACAAAACAAATGCAATGCCCCAAACAGAACATTATGAGACAAAACATCTCTAAAATACCATTGTGTTTATTTTGTGTTGACCACCTACGGCTGGACATAGAGCTGCCCTTAAGTGTAGTTTGTATGCCCAGTGAGACTCCATAGGAAAAACTGATTTTTCATTTGCAAGCAGTTATCAATTGGCAATCACTTCTGGGTTAAAGAGGGGCACATAGCCACTTACCCTCTCAGTGTGGGTGCCTTGTGCATGCTGCCACAGTCTCTGTGAGTTCATATGTGTATCAGTCCTGTTGTTTCCTTGGTACCCTCCATCCCCACTGGCTCATACAACCTTTCTGCCTCCCTCTTCTACATTGCTCCCTGAGCCCTGAGGAGAGGGACTTGATGAAGACATCCCACTTAGAACTGAGTGTTCCTAGGTCTGTCACTCTGCTCTTGCCCGGTTGTGAGTCTCTGTATTAGCTCTCGTCTACTGTAGGAGGAAGCTTCTCTATTGATGGCTGAGCAAGTTAGTTAGGAGTCATTTTACTGCCAAGTTCTTTTAGCAGAATAGTCTTTGGTTTTCTTGTCTCAGGTTCTTGGCCACCTAAGCAGTATAAGGCATGGTTTCCATCTCATGGGGTGTGACTTAAATCCAGTCAGAGTGGTTGGTGACTCCCACAGATTTTGTACCACAGTTGCACCAGTGTATCATGCAAACAGGTCACCATTGGAGCCCTCACCATTGGAGCTGGTTTGGCGTTTCCCTTTCTGGTAGTGTATAGAGTGCCTTCCAGTACCGTGAACACCAGTCAGTTGGGTAAAGGCTCTACTCAGGCACCAGCTTGACTTCCTCGTATTCAGTGAGATATGTGGGTGTTGTCGTCAGCAATAGGGCCTTATCATCAGTTCATGGAGAGCAACATGTAGATTTAGCAATAGCCTGAGTTGTTTGGAGGTTATCTGTGGGCTTCTTTGGCCAACAGCTCACTTAGATGGCACCCACCCCTGGTACTGGAGGTTTCTTTTGGTGGTGAGAGATGGATAGTTGGGGCTTTGTTTCCCCTGTTATTTGATAATTCCAATTTAGAGTGCTTTCATACATACACATACATATCTATTTTAAGAGTCTTCCTTCTTGCAGTAGGTTTCCGTATGATCCCTCAAATGACCCTCAGTGCTAACTATCCCTCCCAGTTCACCCTCTCAGCTCCCTGCCTGCCCCATCTCTGTCAAAGTTTAAGGACTGACTTGTTAACTTACTCATAAGCAGGACAATGAGATTTTGGTGGGAGTTTAAAGAGGACAGGCAGCCCACCATGCTCTCACAGGGCATCAACTTGGTACTTCCCTCCATTTGTGTTGTCTCAACAAAACTTTCTACTTCTTCATATATGTATACTATAGCTTTCCTTTAAAATTATTTAAATATTTCACTTTTATCCTAAGTACTAGTTTTCCTATTATGCTTTAGTCATGATGGTGTTGCAGTGTATAAAGACAGGAACTAACTTTAGTGAGTGGTTAGTGAATCCAACAGTTCTCTAACAGAGGAAACACTGAAACTCAAGTGTTCTAAAACCCGAGGGGCTTTGTCAAAAATCAGCTCGATGATTATTTATCTATGTTTAATATCTTTTTGTAAGAAAGAACAAGTACTTCTATTAGTGGTTTATAAACTGATTTCATCATTAATAAGTGTACAATTATGTATACAAATGATTTTAAAATTATGTAATTATGGTAAGTACACATCTCACTTGTATACCGATCTTTTGTATACCTAGAGTCATGTAAAATTGGTTCACTTAAAAAAGGGGGCAACAGTTGAAAAATTTATGAAGCCTTGTGTTAGAGAAAGCCTGGGATGTTATAAGCAACTCAACAATCAATTCTGATGAGTGCTCAAAAACTAAAACACTGGTGGAAATACAACGGACTGGGCCGGTGGTGGCACACTTTTATTATAATCCCAGAGCCCAGGAGGCTGGCACAGGATGGTGGCCATGACTTTAAGGCCAGCCTGGGCTACATATTTCTATACAATCGAATCACAGCCACTTCTGAGACACCTGCTGGGTGACATGAATCCTAGAAGCGTGAAACCTAAAGGCATCGTTGGCAGGTGGGTCACCCTGGGGTTTCCTTATAGCTTTACTGAAACCCTCAAAGCCATGGTTTGTCATGTCTGAGCCTGTAGTGAATGATGCTGTAGCTGTCCCTGAGATGCTCTGAGGGCATCTGTCCTGCTGCAGTCTAGGGATGATCACCTTTAAGCTACTGATCATGGAATTTGTTGAGCTTTTATCTCTGGCTTCACTTTGTCATCAGATTAGAAAAGGTTTCAGCCTTACCTTCATCCATGTTGTTTCCCTCCTTCCTCCTCTTGTTCCAAGCATATGCATGTAAGATTACTTGGCATAGCTATATGGGCAGCTGAGGCACTATTTTTTAGGTCACTTTTGATATTTGGACATTTCTTTGTCCCAATGGCAAGGTAACTATCAAGTCCTCAGTTTCTAGTTAGCAGCTGAGCCTAGTGAATAATCGCTTGAATTTTCCAGGTTGTATTTTTCAGCAGAATTGGATTATATTTTCATATCTCTACTAAGATTCTTTTCAATGAGGCTTAACTTTTCCTCTAAGTCCTCAAAGTATTTTGAGTCTGTTCTCACAGTGGATAGTTTTTCTTCATTAAAAATATTATGTTCCCATGTGCATGTTTCTGCATGTGGGTTAAGTGCACATTGGTACAGGTGCCTACAGAGGCCACAGGATCTCCTGAAGCTGGAGTTACAGGTGGCTGTGGATGCTGGGAACCAAACTTGGGCCCTCTGCAAAAGCAGTACATGCTCTTAACCACCAAACCATCTCTTCTGCTCCCTGGAAATGGGTTTATTCAACTTAACTTGACCATAGCAGGACTTCTATTTATAATTTTTCTTCTGCCCTGGTCTTCATAATCTTAAATTTCAGACTTTCTGAAGTCTAGGTCATTTTCTTTCCTCATGTACTCCTTGTTAGTTTGAGATGGTTTTAAAGTGCCTCTATAGACTTTTGTCTAATTTTATTGTTTTGTGTCCATTTCATCAGCTTAATAGCAAGAAGTTGCTTGATACCCATAATGCATGGCCTGACTAGAAGCAGCATTGGTATTTTCACAGCTCCTCAGCTGACTGTAATGTACATTTAAGGTGAATAACTGCTCGGAAGATAGCCTTCTGGAAGCAATACTATTGGCATTTAGGGCTGGGCTATTTGCTGTAGGATGACGGCCCTGCATGTTGTAGAATGCTCAGAAACATTCCTGTATGTATCCACTAGATGTGCACAGTACTCTCCCCCAGTTGTGGCAACCCAAATATTTCTTTGTTCTTTTCTGTGGGTTACCATCAGTCAAGGTTGAGAGCCAGTATCCTACCTATAGATTACTGTGTTGCCTTAAGCCTTTGCTATGCATATAACAAGCTGTGCCAAAATTACCCAGTTTTGGGGTAACACGGAGTTGCAGCCACACATACACCCCAATCCTGAGAGAGCTATATTTTCACATGATCATCTCTCTGCCTTCTGTTGTGGTCTGATGGGAGATGTCTCCTCTAACCTCTCATGTGGGAATACTTGGTTCCCAGTGGACAGTAGTTTAAGAAGCTTGTGGATCCTGGAGGAGATGGAGTCATGCTGGAAGAAATGAGTTCCTGGGGAAGACTGACAGTTTACAGCTCACCCGTCCTTCTGTTCACTCTCTGCCTGCCTCCATGAAAGGCCCTTTCCTCTGGAGCTGTGAGCCAAAATAAGCCTTCTCCTTAAGTGGTTTTGTTAGGGTATTTATCAGGGAAGAGGAAGTGACTGAAAGGCCTTCTCATGCATGAGAAACAATTTCCTATGCAGAGACCAGCAAAGACCTCCTCAGTGCAAAAGGGTCAATTCAGGACCTCACAGGGACTTAAGCAAACTCCTTACCATGGAGTTACCTCCAGCCCAGCAAAATTCTTCTCGAGTGTCTAGATTGAAAATATTTTTGGCTTTACAATGCATAGTTTTTGCCAGAGCTATTCAACTGTGCTATTTCAGTGCAAAAGCATCCATAAATGAAACATAGACAAATGGACAAGGCTGTGTCCCAATAAAACTACTAACAAAACATGCAAGATTTTAATGAAGAAAATTTGTAAGCTTGTATCCCAGCCTGCCTTCCCAACCAGTGTACTACCTTCCTATGAGATACCATTAGCTGTTACTGAATTGCTGGAAAAGTCTCAGGAGGTCCCTCTTAAAATTTTAGTAGTATGATTTCTGTTCTTGACTAGGTATATAATCAACTTCCCAATGGTCCGTGGCCCTTAGAAATGGATTTGGTCGTATGTTTCTTCCCCTTGATGTGAGAATGATTTGGTATCCTGGAGAAAAAAAGTCACTTGTTTTCTTTCAGTGACTGAAATTGTCAGTAAAAAGCTATTCTCATATGAATCTCAAATAAGAATTGACTTCTATTTAAGAAGAAAACATCTCTCCTCAATGTATCTTGTTTGGACTTGTTTTTTGCTTTGTTTGTGGCACTGTGTGAGACAGGATCTCAATGTGTAGCCCTGGCTGACCTGAAATTTAATGTGTAGAGGCCGGCCTCAAACTCAGAAATCTTCTCAAGTTCTGGGATTATAAGTATGCACCAGTGTGCCTGGCCTACCCATATCTCATATAGGAATCCTTTCTGACCTTTCAAAGTGACTGTGTGGGGGGAGGGGAGGAGAAAAGCTGCTTGAAGAGAGGCAGTTCTGAGGATGCAGTATGCTGGATGGAGCTCACATGACTAAGAAGGACACGCACCTGCTTTCTTTAAAACGAGGCTGTCTTTTTCTGAATTTCAGTAACTGGTAGTAGGAGAGGGGGTGTCAGAGGTCACCAAGCTAAAGTGGAAATAGAATGACCTTGGACCTCCATGGACCTCCACCTGGTTAAGTGGTGAGCAATCATCAGTAGTTCAACTGTCCCTGTTTCAAGAGGAGCGGGCAAAACAAAACTGGCCTGCTGGAGAGCTGCAGAGCCCGTGGCCTTGCAGAAGCACTCTGAGCTCTCCTGATGTGCCAAATGTCAAAAGGTTTTTGTTTGTTTGTTTTTCATGACAGGGTTTCTCTGTAGCTTTGGAGCCTGTCCTGGAATTTTCTCTATAGATGAGGCTGGCCTTGAACTCACAGAGATCTGCCTGCCTCTGTCTCCTGGGATTAAAGGCGTGCACTACCACTGAGCAGTGTGAAAAGTTACATTAATGACAGACTTACTTGCTGAGTTATTTTATTAGCATTGTTAAAAATAATACACAATAAATGCCTGGATAATACAAATCTAAAATATACTTATTTCGTAGGAAAACTCAAGGAGAAGAAATATATATGAGTATTCAGATCTTCGGAGTGAAATTCACAGTCTCCAACAGACACCCAGCTACCTGGGTTTCCAACCTTCATACTGGAAGCCCTATCTGGATTGTACCAGTAGAGAGTCAATCAGGAAGCCAAGGTCTCCTCAGTTCAGATATACTTGCCCAGCTGGTAGGGCAGTTTCCCAGGTGTCTCTCAGTGAGGAGACGAAGGCAGATGTGTATTACTATGGACTCACTATGGTCTGCTTGCTCATATTAGTTTGTCTCGCTTTGTATTTTCTCTGAAGTCATCAAATAAATCAGGTTTCTTTATCAACAAGTTTTAGGATTCTATCTCTTCACAGGTGTCTCATTCTTCCTTCAGGGTTTTCTCACAGACATTTTCAAGGTAATTGGCTGAGAGAGAGAGAGAAAGAGAGATTTTAACTTTGGGCATACTCTTAAGAAGTAAAATAGTATTTTAATTTATTACTGACTTTCTATTAGACAATATTTCACCGTATACTTTTGAAATACTTAAGATCACCAAGAAATTCAGAAGACATAAATCTTTTTGATCAAAGATAATTTGAAAATTAATATATATCCAGGATAATTCATCTCACAGGAAATGATCACAGTTTCATCAAATGCAGAACAACACATTTTCAAAGCTGTTATGCAACCTAATATACTGCATATCCAACTTCTGTATCCTATTCCCCAGAGCCAGGCGCTCCATGAAATGTGACGAACAGTTCTTACCTTACTACAATAGGGACAGTCACCAAAGAGGACGTTGAAGCTCTGTCTGCTGGTGCTCAGCCCCCTCAGCCACTGCATGGAAGAATGTGTGGGATAGCATCAGTGCACACATGCCGGTCGCCCCAGACTGACTCTGCCTCGTTTTGTTTTATGAAAGGGAAACCTCATCTGAGCCCATGCCCAATTAGTATTACATTGAATAATTGTGAAATCAGCATTAAAACTTGGTATGTAAATTCCTAGTATAAGCAAATTATGTGCCCTTTAAGACTTGGTTGACAATTACGCACTTTACGTGCAAAATAGACACACAGAGACTCTTGCAAGTTCCTGTGGTTCACATACCTAAGCCAATTAATGACCTATCAACAATTACTTTACAAGATATATCTTAGGGTTTTGAGATTCTGATCTTAACAATGGGTTAATTTTTACTGCACTGAATACAAGTATAAGGCAACAGTTTTGAAAAATAAGAAAGTACAGATTCCATTAGAATTTCTCAAGTAGACCTGGTATTTCTTAATTGTCTGAGGTAAAATGACTATTCCTAAGTTTCCCATTAAGAAAGGGTAAATGGCACCAACTACATACTAAACCTATGTCAAAAGGGAGAGACAGAAAGCTAATGGCATTTCCCTCTGTAAGGTGCTATGGATGCAGAAGGTTAATCATATGAGCTGTGTCCTACAGGAATGAAATGACTGAGAGATGAAGGCTACCATAAGTCATGTAGACAAGATAATAAAAAGCTGAGAGATGCTCAGGTCACAGAAACCTTGGAGTTTTCAAAGGAGAATTGCTGTATTTAGTCTACACTTATATGTAGCCTGTAAAGTAGCATGCACTACTTCCTAACATCCTCACTCCATTCCCATCTCATCACCCTCATCTGGCAGATCTAGAGAATTTGCATAGTGGTGGCAGACTAGGAAGATTTCAGTTATACCTACCCCCAGTTCATTATGGGTTAATATTGCTATTCACGAGTGTGTTATTGGTTTTCTCCCTGGGATTCTCTGGCACACTCAATAGAATCCAAGATGAAAAATAAAGCCCATGAGCATGCAAAATTAACTAGTAATAGGAGTTTGTGGCAAGGCGGGAAATACCTTAGTAAACAGATTTTAGACTCTATGTCATATGTACATGGTTGCCAGCTTTACCTCATACAAGCACATTTGATGGAAAGGCTGTCCACACTGGGGATTATCACACACTTGATCAGGAATGGCACCATTAAGGTGATGGGCATAACAGATCCCACAGTCCATACTAAAGTCCTTCAAAAGAAAAGTTTTTGTTAGCATGTCTGTTTAATGAGCATATGGTAGATTAGGAAGAAAGAATAGCCCTACTTAATATTTGTTTTTATATCTGTCTTACAAAGTATGTTCCTGTATTGTGGAACATACAAGCAGGTTATAACACCTAGTCATTTGCATAGTGCTCCCTTGTGCACTCAAATACACACAGATTTCATCTTTGGCTGGCAAAATTTTTGCATTTTAGTACTTTTTCCATATACATAATCATGTCTGTGTATACACAAAGACAGATTTGACATCAGCTAGTGAACACAACATCGCACAATTCTACAGCAGAGGGAAAAGAAAACCATGGCCATTATTTAGTGTTGATCGCAGTGGCTCAGTCCAAAGTCAACCCTGCCTTCATTATCTTTACAGTACCAATGGTGCTGCTCGCCACTGAAAACTACTTGCTGCTATTCACAGACTTACAGCAAGCTTAAAACTGTACTGTAGCCATCCATAAGCCGACAGTACAAAAGACCAAACATCTCATTAGCGTTCTTTCCTTTGTACTTCTCATACGTGAAGCTGTCATTAGGCACTTGCTGCTGAAGACCATGAACAAAACACAGGTAACTCATCTAGAGGAGGCTGGCAAGTTCAGTGATGCCAATGTTACCACCTAGCAGAGGATGGCAAGTTCAGTGATGCCAATGTTACCACCTGGTGGAGGCTGGCAAGTTCAGTGACGCCAATGTTACCACCTAGCAGAGGATGGCAAGTTCAGTGATGCCAATGTTACCACCTAGCAGAGTTTAGCAAGTTGAGTGATGCCAATGTTACCATCTGGCGGAGGTTAGCAAGTTCAGTGATGCCAATGTTACCACCTGGCAGAGGTTAGCAAGTTCAGTGATGCCAATGTTACCACATAGCGGAGGCTAACAAATTCTATTATGCCAATGTTACCACCTATCAGAGGTTAGCAAGTTCAGTGATGCCAATGTTACCACCTAGGGGAGGCTAACAAGTTCATTGATAGAAATATTTTCTTGTAACTGAGGTCTGTGTTACAAAATTCTTCCAAACTTTTTAAGAGAAGCATTTAAATTTTATTATTCACAAAAGGTAGCCTATTAAAACAATAATTAAACTTACAGGTCCTTCCAAGACAGTACGAGCTGGAAAGTCAATTTCTAAAACATCTTTCAAATTTTGTAACAGACTATTTTCTGGATCCCTGAAAATGCAGAGAAAAAAATCCCTATAAAGTTTGTTAAGTCACAGAACAGTACCAATTACAGTGCCAAGGTACCTACCATAAATGTATGTTCCCACTCAGCTTGATTCCCAGGGGTTTTATCACTTTAAATATTAAAAAGAGGAAAAAAGTTTTAATAATTTTGCTTGGTTGATCTTGTTTTGGAAAGCCACAACTGCTACAGTATTTGTTTCATTAGTTGGCTTAAAATATAAAATGATCTATTAACTAAACTATATAATTCAGAATAAGAAATGCATTTAGAACAATGGTAATATTAATATTTTGGAATATTTAATGTCAGACAGGATTTATGAATCTGTTCCAGATCCTTAACTTTAAGATCTCATACCGTGGTCAGCTCCAAGAAAGCAGAACTCAGGAAGCATGGTAGGGTGCCTGGGGTCTACCTCTATGTTGATGGAAACATTATGCCCTGAAATGAAAGAAGACACTTTTAGATGTTGGCTGCTCATCAAGCAAGCCAGTAGAAACTCGGGACATGCTGACCTGGCCACCTATTTTATTCTTAGGAAAAACTAGCCCAATTGATTTTTATTTTTGTTTTTATTTTAGTGCTATGCAGAGGTAAATATACCATTTTTTAACAGTGAGAAGTATTTTTGAAATTATGACTATCATTAAAGATTTAAGGACCTCAAGTTTCAAAAGACAAGACCAAAATTTATATGATTAACTTAAATAGATACTCTGGTAATTATGTTCCAGTAAAGTTTAATAAAAAAAATTTCAGTGGAATTATAGAGGCCTTTAATATATAAAAAAATCATACACTTAATGAGCTAAATTACTTTTCATAACTTTCTTTACAAACTTAATATTTCATATAATTATGGTCAAAAGTAAGAAAAACTAACGTTACAACTGTTAAAAACTGACATGTCTAAGAAAACTTGCATAAAAACTTAGTGAATATGCTTGACACAAAGCTGAGACTTTTCCTTGTAAGTAAACAAATGTTTAATTCATATAAAACAGATGTTTCTCTTAATAACTCAAAGAAGCTATTTTTGAAGCTAAGAAAAGTAACTTCACTTAGCACTAGATTATCTTACAGGTTTAACTCTACTGAGTATGTACAAATTCCACCAGTTGGTGAAAGTCTGTGGTATCGTGAAGATCAATTTGAACTCATTTTTTATAACAGAAATGGTATGATAAATTCTTTAAGCTTTTTAATAAAGTGGGAAATAAATTTAAATACACAAACTGGCAAAAAAGAAATGGCAAAAGTAAAACAGTAATATGTGGTGTAGTCAATTCAATGAGAAAAATTAAAATTGCCCACTTCATTTGCCAGTACAGGACACACACTTTTCATTAGCCTAGAGCAATGTTGTCTGCTAAAGGCCAGAAAATGCTGTCTCTGAGGCAATGGCCGTAGGAACACATCTTTCAACTCAAAGGTTGGCCTGAAGACAGCAAATCATTGCCTGAAGCAGGAAGAAGAGCAGAAAAAAAAAATACAAAGCATGAATACAGCTTGGCTGTTCTAGCCGAACTACGAGAAATCTACTAGAAAGCATAGTTCAAGGATAATTATTTTAACGGGGCCATGATGATTACAAATCATGACATTTCTCTAAAGAATGTTTTCACTCTTACCATCTACCTGCCAACAAATATATTATAGTTGGTTGATTATTCCAAATGAAATGCTATTAGACTTTCCCAGACTGGAAAGTGAAACTATTGCTAGTAAAGAGCTGTATTCCTATACTCTGCAGCCCTACCCTCCTGCTATGCCGTATAGAAAGTATAGGCGCCGTTCACTGACTTCAGTTGGATTCACATAACTGTTTCACAATGTCTACTGGAACATATTCTTTTAGTAGCATTTAACCAGACTGAAAAAAAAGAAAAATATTAAATGGGCAGACCAGAAGCAGATATTACCATATAGTTTAAAACTCTAAAATCTTTACAGAGGTTGAACTCTAAAACAGGGTGTGTTTTATTTGCTGCTGAAGAAAACAGCCATCAGAGGCTACAGACCGTGGGAACGGCACACATGCACACGTGCTCCTGTACTTACAGGAAAGGAGGAACCCATCACCTCAGGGCTCACTTGGCGCCTTAGGTTTACTCTCACTGGCATGACCTACTTTAGTGTCCTTCCCTCTATTTTTTTTTTTCAAGACAGGGTTTCTCTGTGTAGCACTAGTTGTCCTGGAACTAGCTTTTGTAGACCAAACTGGCCTCGAGCTCACAGAGTGATGTAGGAGGGTCATCTGTCTATGTGTTACTTTCATTGGTTAAT
>LOEQ01006670.1:56974-79892 GCA_001685075.1 Bramus lutescens | reverse complement strand
CTCTGAATGTGGCTGACAATTAGGGCAGACTGAGAAGCCAATGATAATGGCACTGGGATTTGTCTCTACTGCATGTACTGGCCTTTTGAGATCCTAGTCTATTTGGATGCATACCTTCCTAAGCCTGGGGAGGGCCATGGACTTCCCACAGGGCAGGGTACCCTGCCATCTCTTAGGACTGGAGGGGGAGTGGGAGGGAAGTGGGAGGAGGGGAGGAAGTTGAAATTTTGAATGGTATTATTTATATAGTAATAAAAAAAGAGAGAAATCTGTAATTTTGATGAAGTACAATTACATAGTTCCCTCCTAGATGTCGTTTTCTGGTGAATAACAAGACAAGAAGCTGATGTCTGACCTAAAACTTTAACTATTTTCTGCGTTTGTTTTAGAAATTTTGGAGTTTCAGATTTTTGTGTGAGTCAGTTTGACCTTGCCACACAGACTCCAATTGTTTCCACATCATTTGTTAAGGTGGCTGCCCTTGCTGTACCCATTGTGTGCAACTTGCTGAACACAGATGTCTCAATCTGTTCTGCATTGTGTCCAGTGACCTAGTTGTCTACCTTTGTGACACCAGAGTCCTTAAGAACAGAGGATTCCCAAGTCTTAAAACTGATATGGCCAGTCCTCTGTGTTTGTATATCATCTTAAAATAATTATCAGGCCTGAAGAAATAAACAGAACTTTTATTTGGCCTCTATAAAATAGACATTTCAATCTGGAGAGAAATGACATTGTAACAACACTGAATCTTCCAATGTATAGTCAAGGTTTTCTCTGTCCAAGAAGATTTTGAGAATTATGCAGGTACTTCAGCAGAGATGCAAGGATGCCAAACATACCCACAGATGCTTCCCCCTTCGTCATTGAGAAAATGAAAATTAAAGACATTTAAGATACAATTAAATGTCCACCTAGGTGACTAAAATGAGAGAAACTGAGCATAGCAAGGTTAGCAAGGACGCTGACAAGCAGAAAGTCTCAAATACCAGTGTTAAAAAGGGAAAAGAGCACAACAGTGAAAAGTACTTTGGGAGTTTCCTAAGAAGCTCAAGATACAACTCCTGTAATATCTAGCCACTTCTAAACATCAACAGAGATGAAAACATACTTACATAATGGCACACACTGTTCATAACAGCAGCTTTGTTTTACCATGTCAACCATGTGTGCGTGTCAGTATGTAGATACCAACTGATCGTGGGGTACGTAGTCTCAACGGTTACAAGTTCAAAACTCCTGAATTTCAGGAATGTCAAGGGAGAGGGGGTGGAAGGCTTGTAAGAGCCAGAGAAAGTGTACTGTGAGGTTGTGTCTCCTAGAAATGGTAGGGAAAATAAACCCTCAACAACATGGCCGCTAAACGTGATCTGAACAGGATAATATCATCAGACATGCTAACTCGGAAGACAGAAATCTACTAGGAACTCACCTCTAGACCAAGACTTACAGGCAACTAATGACCGCTTAGAAAAGGACGAATAGCTTTCCCTGGCGATGAGCCCCTAATCAGTTATCAAACATCAAGTGGTCAGCCCTGAAATGTGAGGTACTGGAAAGAGCCATCAGGGGAGAGAGAAGAACCTGGAGGAGGGAAGGTATGAGGGAAGTGATGTAATTATATTCCATTAAAATAAATAGGGGTTAAATTGCATATATGGTTATGTGTACCTGTGTGTGTCACAGAAGCAGCTTGCAGGTCAGAGGCCAGCCTCTGGTGCCAGTCCTTGCCGGAATATTGTTTGACACAGGACTTCATTGGTTTTGGTGTTGTCCTGCTATATTTGCCAGGTTAACTGTCTTGCAAGCTCTTAGTCATCTGTCACTAGGATTACAGATGCTTTCACTCCACGTCTAGATTTTATGTGGGCTCTGGGAATTTTAACTCAGGTCCTCATCCTTGTGAGGCAAACACTTTTAGCCAGTGAGCCACTTCCCCAGCCTAAGCCAAGGCAACCCTGAGAACATCTGTGTCCACAGACAAGGGAATTACAGACAGCATGTGGTCCGTCCATAATATTTCCTTCTCTCTCTCTCTCTCTCTCTCTCTCTCTCTCTCTCTCTCTTTCTTTTTTGTTTGTTTATCGACACAGGGTTTCCCTGTGTAATAGTCCTAGCTGTCCTGGAACTGGCTCTTATAGACCAGGCTGGCCTTGAGCCCACAGGGATTCACCTGCCTCTGCCTCCCTCCCGAGTGCTGAGATTAGGCGTGTGCCACCAGCGCCCAGCCCCATCCATAATATTTCATGACATGCTGCAGCACGGGGAACCTCAGGACAGCTATATTAAGGAAAGAAGCCTGTCACAGGGCAGTGCATAGTGACACAAAGTGAGGAAAGTTAGAGGAGAGGAGGATGGACGGGACAGGAAAGGAGACTAGAGGGGAAGGAGGGAGTGAGAGTGGCAGAAATGTTGGTTATTGTAAGAATGGAGATGACCTCATGGGCAATTATATGTCAAAGCTCACCCAAATGTTTACATATTTAATGTGCTCCATTTATTTTGTCAATTATAGCTCAATAAAACCAGTTCAAGAAATACTCATTGCACTCTCTGGACAGTAACAGACCCAGCAGTACTTTTAGCAATGTTTTCCTTAAGAATTAAAAGCTTTGGCAAAAATAACAATACTGTTTGCAGCTAAGAAAAGACAAAGGAGCAACTGGTTTATATACTCACAGAGATGATGAGATCTTATCAAATACATAGTACAACATGGGAGAAGGAAGAAAGACATATATATGGGAAACAAGATATTGGCCCATATAGCCGTTATGAAATCATGTTAAACTGGGAAAGCACTTAAGCATTAAAGTGTGAACACTGCCAGTCTCAAAGTGCACTGCTTCTTGTCTTTCAAAGCATTGTGTTACTTTCCTAATACCCAAAGAGAAGGAATAACGGCAGTCACTTAGGCAGATCTCAGAGTTTAACGTGTTCCTCTTAAGCACTATTATTTCCAGTATTTTACTAATGTTCACATAGTCCTGGAATGTGAGCTTTTGTGCTCTGATGACACTTAAATTAATAGCATAATTTTCTAGTACTTGCAACAGTTGCTTCTAATTCTGATTTTTTATATATTTCTCTACAGTACTTGCAGATAAACCCTATAATAACCATTTTTATCTTGATTCAAACGAGACTTACACAGTGTGAAAACATGAAGAGATTAAACTTCAGAAATTTAATTTTAATACTGACTGAAAACTTTCCAGCCTGGGATCTCTAAACAAATCTACATACCCATTTGATTTCACGTGCATTTCCAATTTTGTCCTCACTGGAATCTGTAGTTATATTTGTGACTGGAACTATCCAAGCCCGTGTTTCCTGTTAGGCAAATCAGCGAAGGACTTGTTGCCTCTCTTGCGCTGATATTATTTCAACTGCAACTGACCATCTCAAGTATTTAAATATTTGCTGCTGTTTTCAATTTGTATGAAGAAGGTATGATGTGCTACAGGGGATAAATGAAGCAGAAGCACCTTATGTTGAACAGAACAGCTGGAGTGATCTTACTAAGAAAAAGTCTGTCAAGCTCACGTTGAAAAGAAGTAGGCACTTTTAATATTATCCTTAGCTATCCCATGTTTTAAACTATTAAAAAAATTGAGTCAACTGGCTAAAACTTAAGTCAGCCTATCTTTATCTGAGTGTGTGTGTGAGGCATGTGTAGGGTATGTGTCTGCACATATGTGAAGGTCAGAGAGCAGCAGCAGATACACTGCTTCATCAGCCCCCTTATTTTAGAGACATGGTCTTCCTCTGCATTGGAGCTCCCAGATTCAGCTAGGCCAGTAAGATGCAAGGGTCTGCCTGTTTCTGCCTCACACCATTAGCATTATGGACAAGTGTCACCATCTATCAGTTTTACGTGGTGCTGGGAATCCACAGAGCTCCTCGGGCTTGTGCAATGAACAATACCAACAGAACTACTGTCATGGACCAGTCTAACTTTCTGTTATTGTATGCTGACCGCTAATCGTATTCCCATAGCCAGACATGGGGAACTAACTACACTGACAGCTCTTTAAAAATATGCCCTGCTGTGCTGCCTCTACTGTCTCCTCCTCCAGCTCTGCTTCCCTCTCTGCCTACTGAGCTAGTTTGGCTTCCAATACTCGATTTCTATCCCCCTGTGTGTGGCGAGGCATTTCCTAGCAGAAGGAACTGGTACCTCTCACACATTTCAGAACTGATCACCATTCTGTTTCCAACCACTGACATTTTTATCTTCAAACTGAATGTTTATTTTTCCAAAGAATGTATTAAGATACTTTCAGAAAAACAAAACAAAACAAAACAAAAAACCCTACAACATACTTAGTGTCAGTGTGCAAATGCTGCAGTGCACATGTGAGGGTCAGAGGATACCTTATGCAAGGCAGTTCTCTCCTTCAACAGCATGAGTCCTGGAGACTGAACTCAGGCCCAACCCACCAGGTTTGGTGACAAGCATGCTAACCTGCTGAATCATATCTCTGGCCCCTGAAGAATGCTTTACAAAACGCAAACACTCCCATGCATAAGTACGCTAATATTCATTCATTCCAAATTAGTCCCAGGTCAAGAGAAAGAGTAGAGAGAAGGGGGGGCAGCAAAAATGAGTACAGTACAATGATATACACACATGGAAATGCCATTATGGAAATCATTATTCTGCATGCCCATTAAAAAATAATTTAAGAACAAATAGATATAGCATATGAACTTACCAGAATGGATGATATATATATATATATAAAATATTATTTTAACTAATATATATATATGTGCTTTATATATATTAGTTAAAATAATCTTTTTATCCAATAGTAAAATATTTAAAACACAATCTGATGTATTTTTCCTTTTTCTTAAGGCACCTCCTCTGCATGAATACTTTATCAACAGATGCCAAAGATCAAATATTAGTTTAAATGAAAGCAATATGTTAGCCAATAAAAAGCAAGACATTCATCTTTTGTACATGTGCTTAGCCATCTTCACAACCACACAGCTCACTGAGATCTAGGCATTTCTCGTTACTCATCCATGTCTTGTTGTGGAACATCGTACAGTTCTTGAGACCTGGAGAATCCTTAAGACAAATGTAACAATATATATGCTATTACTAGATAGGTATATAATACACGTAGACATAACACACTTCTTTTTCTCTGACATTAGGGTAAAACTTATTACATTTGTGTTACACTTTACAATTCAAAAGGACTTTTGTTCATATCCCAAATTTTATCATATGTTGTCTAAGACACAAATATTATTTCCTTCTTTTTATAAAATTAAATAATTTATACAGCACCATACATTGGCGTGCCCAGAGAGGATTTGATTCGGCCTTTTAGAATCTGTTTTCTCTTTTCCTATGCTACTCTGGCCCAGAAAGAGCAGATAGCTGTGCTCTGTGGGCCCTGCTGAAGTTTTGGTTCTGTAACAAAGTCTGTTTCCCTGAACATTTGTGAAGAGGAAAAATTCAGGTATATATGAACTGAGGGAAAAGGCAGCCACGACAACTTGTATGAAATTACACAGGTTAAGGGCCAAGTATATAGCTCATCACTGACCGACAATCTATACTCAGGAGACTGAGGCAGAAGGATTGCCCTAAGTTTCAGAACACAGTGAGTTCCAAGATGGCCTGGGCTAGCCTGCGCAGTCTGTCCTAAAAACAAACAAAAATGGTGACGTGTACACCGAAGGGAAGTGAAGATGTCTGACTGCAGGCCTGCAGCCTCGAGGAAAGGACCGTGCCCCTGCCACTGCCGCTGCCGCTCACCAGGGCTCTGCCTTTAATGACACTCTTCAGTCATCAGGAGACCCTGCCAGAGGCTTCATCGCTAGCCTCGCTTCTCCATCCTTGCACTGTCCCAGAAGGAACAGCTTCCTCCATGGCAGCAAATACACAAGCCAGGCTCAATGTATTTGTTCAAATCTAAATATTCCAACTGCCTGTGGCAAGGCTACTTCTCCAAATCTGTACTTAATGACACATTCTCAGGTAAAAAAANAGGCTACTTTTGATTAGTGTGTGACCTGGATAAAAAGACTTTCATTTTGTTCTAAAAATCACATTAGCCACCACACTTGAACCCATCAGCTGACAATACTGACATTCATGGCCTGTGTGTAAAATCTTAAAGGTAACATATTTCACAGCACATGTGGTACGGGGCGATAAAAATCAGGAGCTGTTCTTACATTCCACAGTAAAATCTAAAAGGATTTACTGAGTGAACACAATGAGCATCGGAGGAGATGCAGACACTGTGTCTCTGGCACAGAGCACTGCAGCAATNNNNGCAGCAGCAGCCTTGCCCTTGCCGCTGAGTCTTACGACTCTGAACGTCCCCTCTGAGCCAGAATACACTGGCTGTTGCTGATCATGCTGTGAGACACCTGCACTGGCTACTGGGCTTGTCATGACGCACAGACCCTACCATCTTCAGCTTGACACTGTGCACGTTATAATTACTCATCCAAATGAACATGTCAGAGCAGCAGCAGCAGGCCTCTCATCAGGGCAAAGGAAAAATACATCACAACATTATCAGCCCAGCAGGAAGACGGGGACCATAAGGAAAATTACCCATTTTTAATATGATGCCACAAAGCCATGTCTGCTATGCTACAAAAAGAAAGGAAAATAGAGATCTTCTGTGTTTAAAGTCCAGGAACACTGAAGCCAGAGAAGAAATGTACAGAAGCAGACAAAGGCTTTGTAAAATCGTTACGTGGACTCCATATACAGAGTTTTAATATGACTCCATTACAAGACTACAACAATAACATTCATTTGCTTAAGAATAAAACTGTTTAAAAATAATTAAAGAAAAACAAAAAATGACTTTTTAAAAAAAGGAAACAGCCTAAACTTGTAGGGCAGAATGGCCCCAGCCAGTCTGTGAAGGACCCTGTGCAATGTTGCCGCACCTTGCACCTTGCTTTCCATATACAAGTCAGTGTTGTCAACACTCAATGTTGAAGAGAATCAGAGTTCATATTCTATTACAAAAGCATAGGTCTATAATGCAAACAAAATTTTTAAAATTTTCAAAATTTTAATTATATGTATTATATTTTAAAAGAAACTGAAATTACCTTAAATTGATAAGAATAAAGACATCTCTAAACTACATGTATAATGTAAATAAAAGTTTAGATTGTTCTATGACACTTGAATTGAATATGAACAAATTATAGCTGTTAGAACAAACTATAAATTTATATCTTTTCAGAAAAAAGATAGATTCTTGATGGGGAAGCTCAGCCAATCACAATTGGCTAGGGCGTGGCCTGCTGGAGCCGGGGGAATATAAACTTGGAGATCCAGGTGCGCGCCCTCTCTTCTTCTTTTGATTTNCTGTTATATTGAACTGGTCTGGTTGATCCTAATTTACCGATAAACCACGCCCCTTCAGATTCTCTTTGACATGCAAAAAAAATCAAAACCGTTAAGACTGATATACACAAGCACTGTGTTAGTCTGACAAAACATAGAAAAGAGAGTTAAAACAGAAGCCATGAAAAGATGTCCATAGTCCACGTAACCAGCAAAGCACTGGCATTAAAACAATATGAGAGATGCATAGCTTCTAAAAATACTTCCAACAGCAAAGATTATGAGCACGACAATGATTATCAATTCTTGGTAAGAATCAAAGGCAGACTAAGATCAAAATAAATATGATAATGTAAGAATTACTATGTGTGCCTGGATGTAAGTACAGATATATACAACCAATTTGGGAAGGCAAGCTGGCAGTAATTAGTAAACTCAAAAAGGCATATACCATGTAACAGTTATAAGAATAATCCATACAGAAATCCTTATACATATGCACTGGGAAGTACATAGAAGTGTTCTATTACAGGCTGATAAGAAACCACGGATAACTTTATCAGAAGGGCAGTGAATAAATTAACTGTTTGATAAATATAAAACATAGCATTTTAAATGAGTAAACGACACACAGAGATGAGTGTAGACAAACAACTAATGATACTGATTTAAAATCCCTTACATCGCAAATCTAGCATAAGAATGTGCACAGATAGCATACTTAGAATTGAAGGGAAAGAGAGTCCTGTTTAGAAAACTAATACCACAGAAATGAGGCCCAGAAAAGGGAGTAGAGCCAGTGTGGCTCCAAGAACATTTTATGTCTAACAGAAAGGGAGAGAACTAGATACACATCTAAAGCAAATGGGACAAAATCATATTTGTCAAAGTGAGCTGGGGGTTAATAAAAGGAGTCTTCATTTTTCTAGAACTCTGATAATAATTTTAACATAGTCTACAAATTTAAAACCTATTATATTCCATTTACTACTAATTAACCCTGTTTGCTTGGAGCTATTACAAAAGCAAATTTCCAACAGTCAAATCTAGGGCTTTAATGGGCTAATATTCTATTAACTGCACACTCACAAGCCTACGGTTCAGCTTGGGTAAAGCAGTAACACCAAACTGAAGATAAACAGCTCCCAGTTTCCAGTCCATCAGCCAAAACTAATTTTGGTGCCACACATACTCTTCATTACCTTTCAAAGAAACTTACACTGTATCTACAATAAAAGGAAACTAAGAACCTCACCACGGATATAAATATTAAAGTGTGAGCCCCACACGGGGTTTTAGAAAGAGTCTGTACCCAGATGCAGTGTCTACTCATGAAGTTTAACTGAAAGACAAGGCTGCCAGAGTCAAACGAAAAAGATGTTTCTAAAAAAAAAAAAAAATACAATTTGTAGACAAATGAACTGTTGAAAAGTAATAAAACAGTATTTTTATAAATTTAAAAGCTATATCTGGTACCAAAAGAAAATCGCAGGCATTTTCCTTCTAGTTTCTGAGTTTTATCAATTTCCAAAAGAGGAAATGGGATTTGTTGTTGTTGTTGTTGTTGTTGTTGTTGTTTTTAAAGAAAAAAAAGAGAAAAATAAAGATGACTTAAAATATCTGATTAATTATTCAAACTCTCACAAACTTAAGTCTTCTTAAGCATTTTAAAATTAATTTATGGTCAGGTAAAATGGCTCAGTGGGCAAAGCTTGCCACTCAAGGCTGGTAACCTGAGTTCAGTCCCTGAAACCCACATAAAGATGGAGAAAACCAACTCCACAAAGCTGTCCTGTGACCACCACATGTGCACGAGAGCACACAAGAGCCTACACATGCCAACACATACAATAATCATAAATACATTTTAAAACCAATGTATTCATGCATACTTAAACATAAACTTTTGCATATTTTTAAGCAGTTCAGAAAAAAATATGGATGACTTCCCATTAGAGCACACTTGTCAAGGGTCATTGTGAACACTTTCTGTAAACAGGTGTTTTTTGCAAGTACTGTCAACTGACAAAACTGACAGAGCTGGTGCGAAAGAGGACAGGGAACAATCTCATCATGACACTGTCCTCCTCTGATATGTGTCACTACTAATATCTTCTGAGTACAGAACATCAGTTTATATCATGACTAGAAAGATATTGGTCTTTATCAGTGTACTAGGAAATTGAATTAGCCCAAGTAGAGTAAGCACTGGCAAGACATAGGACAAGCAGCTCATATTTCATTCTTCTCCTACAAAGGTTATATGTGTCATCAATGTTAACAATTCTGCAATATACAAAATTCCACACATTTTCTGCTAATATTCACTGCTTTCTAAAGAGTTTTTTAAGAATTAATTTAACGAAACATTGTACATCAGTAAAGTTTCTACATGTTTGTCTAAAGCAATTTAGACAAGTATGTGTGCATGCTCACATATAGAGATAAAAAATATAGATGTTAATTTTTGAAAAATATGAATTATTACAGGTTTAACATAAATGCTTAAAAAGAAACAATTTAATAATTTTAGACTCTAAAATGATCATTCAACTAAAAAGAATATAATATTTGAAATCAACTTTATTATTTACCTGTGGTGTCCAGGAAAGAGAAAATGGAAGAGGAAAGTCCACAACACATTCTGGAGGCTCTACAGGGTACTGTGACAAAACACGAAAGCAGGTCACTCCTGTGTCTATGTGACAGCCTGACCTGTGGCACTTCAGAAAGACTAGATCCACTGGGAAGATACTAGAGCTACAAATATACATATTGCTGTAATAATTATGTGAAGTATATACATTAAATATATACAGCCATGCACACACTGTAACTGTACTATTGTAATGACATCGGGAGCTGATTAATAACCACCCCAGGCTTAAGAGGTACGGGGTTCAGTGATGAAGGGGTTCCAGAAAGTGCTGAGTAACCAGCAGCAATCTGAGTCAATATCAGTGCTGCTGGTGGAATCTGAGGAGGGGTCAAAAGCTAAATGTAGTATTTCTTTAAACAGAGATTAAATCGATTGTTATTCAATCCCTTCTGGTCATTAATTTAATATCAATTACTTCAGTTATCAACTGACTATACAATGTTCTTAAGATAATCAAGAAGCACATAGCAATGACTATATGTAATTGTTAATTTAAATGTGACTTCCCATAATAAGCATTTGCTCATATCAAGAAGAAAAAGAAAACAAAAACAAAACAGAAATAATGAAATGTCATTAGGGAAAAATAAAACTTCGAGTTTGAAGCAAGAAAATATTTTAAAACTGGTAAAACAATTAGAAAATTAATTCCTTACTTATATAAAAAATGATAGCCATAAGAGCAAATCAGGTTTCTATGTTACTGAGGATAAAAAAAAAATAGCTTTTTAAAAATTAAATTGATTATCAGAGAATTATATTTCAAAATCAATTAAAATATAATTCTGAAATCTTCAAAGTCATTTATAATTGAAAATACTCATTACTTGCCATTAAAAAGCTAAACTTAAAAGAAATTGAGTTTCCTATGACTATTTTAAGTTCCAGGCTTTAGTTTTTAATCTCTTATTTTTCATTAATTTATTGGGGATGTCACAGAGACAGGAGGAGATGCAACTATAACATTTGTTTAAAAAAATACCTACATTTAAAATCGATGTTTTCAGAGAATTAACATTTTGCTATCAAGGTAAGTTTGACTACAATGAAACTAAATATCACTGCATAATAATGAACTCTATCTGGCCATATAAAGTTAATAACAAATTCACCGAAAGACACAGAAAAATATTATAATGCTTAATTATGAAAGAAGAAAAAGAAAAAGGAAAATGGAGTACATTCAGACAACTCAAAGCATTCCAGGTTTACTTCAGAGCAGGAGCTGAAACCATGGAGGGAAAACATGCACACGTTTATTTGATTTGATTGTTTTTGGTTCTGTGAGTTGTCCCCACCCCTTCGTTCCTGCCCCACTCCTCTAGACTCTGGCTCCAGCTCTGTCACCCAACTTTTACAGTCCCGAATGAGATATTTAACTTTGCCCATATGAAAATGACAGAACTTAGAGTGTTATAAAAACCCAGTTCCTCTAAATTATCAGGATTCTTTAAAAGGATGCAGGGTAGCCAGATGGCTAAGCAAGAAATAGGGCTTGTCACCAAGGTGACACTGCAAATTTAATCCAGGGAACGCACAGGTGGAAGAAGAGTGTTCACTCTTAAAAGTTGTTCTTCAGCATGTGTACCATGGCACATACACACTCTAGAGTGATGATAGCTAGACAGATAGATACATAGATGGCTGGATGGCTGGGTGGCTGGATGGGAGAGTGGATGGATGGATGGATGGATGGATGGATGGATGGATGGATGGATGGATGGATGGATGGAGAGAGAGATGACGGATAGATGGGTAGATAGAAGAGAGATAGATAGATAGATAGATAGATAGATAGACAGACAGACAGACAGACAGACAGACAGACAGACAGACAGACAGACAGACAGACAGAGGTATAGATATTTAAAAAAAACTACGAAATAAAGAGTATACCCTCCAAAACTCCCAGGGTCAGAAACAGAAAACTGGATTCACTTAGGGTGGCTATTCATCACACTGGGATCTACCAATGGCCAGTTTCAGTTCTAAGTTAAAGATCATCAGTGTGGTTAGTGTAAGAATATCAGGGAAGGATTGCTGTTCTACATAAAGCCTCTGTGGCCCTGGATGTTCTCATGTATATACATGATTACATTAAAAAGAGTAAAGCCCTACAGCTCAGTAAGATTCAGTACAGCAAATGCTACAAATACAATGACATGGAGCAAGATCCATACCCAAAAGAGAGTTAAACAAAAAAAGCAAACACAATAATTGATAACACTGTGTGTACAAATAAGTCCTCTGTATCATTTGTGAGATGATGACACTGGTATATATTTATAATTGTGTAAACACACACAGGCATCTAATGAATTAAACTGATCTGTAGAGTTTTTACAGCACATTTGGCATAAGTTCAATAAATTTAAGAATATATGATACATATTATTATTACTTAACATGAAATGCCAATTTGTTCAAATAAACTGCAAATAAATGAAGAGAACCAAAAGCAGTTTTAGGTGTTTAGGGGTTTATTATGAATATTAAAATATTAAAGTTATATAATTGGTATTCATTTTTTTTCCTTTTTTTGGCTTTTAAGCTGGGGTCTGACTCTGTAGGTCACTAGACCTTAAGTCACTGTACAGTCTGGTGATCTTCTAACTTGGGGCAATCCTTTTTCTTCAAGTTCTCAAGTGCTAGAATCATAGGAATGAAGCATCATTTCTAAATTCATTTTCAAAATAGCTTCTGGACTACAATAGCTAAATTACTGTAGTACTATTAGTGTAGTACTAAATACAATGTACCTAACCCACCCAGACAAAATTAGGATGACTCTTAAGTTTTCAGGGTAAATGTAATACCAACTTGCAGTAGTTAGAAAAACTAGATTGTCGTTTTTGCATGTTTTGATGGCGCTAGGCACAGAATCCATAGTCTTGGGTAAGGCAATTCATAAACTGAGCTAGAGTTCCAGCCTGAAAACTTTGGAAATCTAACTGACAACTATAGTCTGCATATAGGAAGGGGGCCAGATGACACACATGTATAGTCCTAGTAGTGAGAAGACAGACACATGGTCACGACAAACTGGAGGCTAGTTGGGTCTACACAGCAACTACCAGTCAACCGGGATTACACAGTGAGACGCTGAATCAGAAATTGTTCAAGAGTTAAGTTTTAATGATTCCTCAGCCTAATAATTTTGCAAATGTCTCGGGAAGCAAGCCACATGATAAATTTTCAAGGGATTATATGCCATGAAGTACATATATTTGTTGTAATAGCTTTTAGGTTCTACAGTCTATTACTCCACAAAATATTTGAGCCAAGTCATAGTCTGCTCTAACCAAAAAGGCTGCCCCAAAGGGAACACACATAAACCACTAAGCACAAATGGCTCAACCTCAAACACACACTGAGTTGTTTTTCAGGGATTTATTTATATTTAACAGGAGTTGTCTAGCCCAAATCAGTATTGTGATCACTGTGCTTGGAGGACAGTCAGGAGGGTGGTAGAATTGGTACAATACATGCTCAAGAATAAAAACAAAATAAAACAAAATGACTTCTTTTAAATGTCAAATCAAGAAACAAAGGTTTGTTTATGTGCCACCCCCCAAAATTTAAGGTTTGTTTTTTAAAAATCATACTTTAGGTTAAGATACTATATTGTACAGTCTTACTACATAGCTTTAGTGATTAATGTTTTTTAACTGATATTCATTCCTAGGTCCACATACTGAGTGGGGAAGAAAAGGAAGAGAGAGGGAGAGACCACATCTTGAAGACAAACTTGGCATATCTATAAATCTAAATTAAATAAACAAGTTTAATAAATACCACCAACATAAGATTAAGATTAAGTCTTTTTCAAATACAACTCCTATCTCCTCCCATCTCAAATAAAGTTTTGCTTTTTCTCTACCTGTGTGAAACTACAGATGTAAAACAGACAGAGGAAAATATTTTTAGAGAAATATATACATTGCAAAACTATTTTTCAAAACAACAGACATAATGGAACATACTAATGTCCACATCATCATTTGCAGTATCACCAATTAATGAAGTTAATGTTATACTTAAATAGATCAAAAAAATAAAAAAAATTTGCTACAGTGACCCCTACAATACTTAAAATTAATGAAAAATAAATAAAGCCTTTGAAACATAGAAGGCAGTGTGGACAGAAGCCCTGTCTGCTTAGTAAGCGCAAGTGTTTTAACTCTGAGAACAGATGTATCAAAATCCTGGGCTCTGACCTCCCCAGTGGCAAAGCGAGTCTTATCAGTATACAGTATCTAAGCAGTGACTTGCCTGAAGAACAGGCAGAACCACTGTTGCTGCTGAGTGTGGCCTTTTGTAAAAATAAAAGATGATTTCTTCTACTTCTTTAACAGAATACCTTTAAAAACTTAAAAAGAAAATAAAATCATTTGTTTTAATGAAACAAACATCTAACTCATTTTCAAAATTAATTAGATTCATATCCAACTTTTTTAATTGATATGTCTTAAAATTATACCTAAATGTTCTGTGTGTGCAGCAGAAATGAGCTACTACTGAAGCTGTCTCTTGAAGCCCCTCAGATATACCAACTTTTCTGTGCCAACCAATACAGCTTTATATATTTGTATACTTTCTCTTTTGAAAACCTTAAATGTCAGGTACATTTTTAAAAAGGACAAATACAATTGATCTTTTCATCACTACCATCTTCTGAAATAGAATTGATTGATGACTACTAGAAACAATAAAATCCGGATGTCCTGGTTTCCTTTAAATTTCAATGTTTCCCCAGTTGTTAGTAAGAGAATGATTAATATGTTGAGCTTTCTTATTTATTTCTTAAAATTCTCAATCTAGAACTAAAATATAAAGATGAAATGAAAATATAATAAAATAAATGTTGTGTGACCATTTATAGATCACTAGCAAACACAAGCTTATAGTAATAGCCTTTCTAAATTCTTAAAATATATATATATATACAAAAACTTTAGCCAAAATAAATAATAAACTGTGCATGCGTGTATATGTGCTGCGTGTGTGTGTGTGTGTGTGTGTGTGTGTGTGTGTGTGTGTAGGGGATAGGGTGAGGAAAGAGTTAAGAACAACAAAAACAACTCACAGTCAGAAGTAGAGGCAAGATACTTCCTAAGACCTTGAACAGGACAAGGGACTTGTCACTCATTCTGTTCTACAGACAATATCACAACACTAGCATCCCAGTGTGTGGGGACTGTTGACTCTTTCATATTTCTTGATTATTAGATCTGCACATTGATGAAATTTGTAGTAAAGCAGTGACATGAAATTATATCTAGACCTCTGGAAACTGGATGAATAAATTCCTCGAGGCTTTTTAAAGTTAATTTTTAAAATCACCCATGTCCTTTTAAAATAACCAGCACTTCTCAACATTGAAAACATCCAGAGTTCATTGTTCAGAGTTTTCCTGATCACAGTAACGAGGCACGTACCTTCGCCTTCAACTTGACAGTGATCAGATGCTTTCTACCAGAAGCATCTTCTGCTTTGAACTTGATGGTACTGAAGGAAGTGTCTACACACACAAGCCTGGAGAGCAAAGGAGAATGAAAAATGATCACCCAGAGGTGGGCTATGGGGTGCAGGGGAGGGTACCATTCCCACTACTTCATGGAGAAAATTAATCAGGAATTTCTGCATGCCAGCTTCTCCTCCTGCTATAGATTTACTGCAGTTAATACAGCAGCCTAGAGCTTAATGTGGCCATAGATCTCGGGATTATTTACAATGTGTGTCAAGGCTCATGCTGTGGTCAGTGAGCACTATGTTTCGCTTTTCCATCACTGGAACCTTTGGCACACACAGCATGTTTCTGTCAGCATCTACTTATGTACACATTAAACTTCCTGTCAAAGTCTTTGATCCATTTCTGTAGTTTCATACAGTATGAGATTTTTATGCTTCCCTTATTTGTTTTTCTCCTCAATGAACTTCTCCTTTGTTATCAATAATGTTACTGTACAACAATCTGGCTGATATTAATTCATATACTCAGATTAAACCTATGGAAAATGCTGCATAAGCACAGGTATGGACTGCTCTCTTTGCAATAAATTTCCTTTTTGCACAAAAAATATATAGCTTCTGACACTTAACCTAGGCATGTATTCAACATGACTAATATTTTAAACACATAGCTCAAACTCAGTTGTTTTGGCTTTGAATTGCTCTAAAAGCATGAATTCTCAACAATGAAAACCAATATCCTTTGAAATACATCATTCTGTAAAAATACAGTCTGTTAAGCAGCATAAGCTACTGCCAAAGTGGCTCAGAGTTGGAGTGTGCTTACCAGTGCACCAGGAGAGTGGCTAGTACTGGACATTTTCATAATAATATCCTCTTTAAAGACAAAAAGTGGGCAGATACCACTGTGCACCAACTCATCCCCCAGAGAGATGGTAAGAACCAACATTAGCATCTAACCCAGGTGACTTCTCAGCATCACTAGAGACCAGCTGGTTGCTGACCAGGGACAAAGGTAAAATGGTTCAATTAAAGAAAACTATGGACAATGGGGCTTTGGAAGACTAATAAAAAAGACAGGAACTGGAAGAGCATACGTGTATTCAACAATGGATTAAAATGTAAAACCAAAGTATCAAGAGTAGAATGAAGTTCTATCTAATCAGTAAGAAATCTAGAGTCTTAGAAAACAAAAGTAAAATTATGGTAGAAAACATGTTTGTGTACATGGTCACTCTTCATTTTCACTGATATCTACTAATAACCTATTAAATTTCACACATGTAAACAATGCACACATTAGTCTCCATCACCCTTTTCATAGGTCTCGATGATGTGTATCTGACTAGAAACTTCTTCAGCACCAAAGTGAGAGGCATGTGCATTGATTTGTCTTTCCTCAATTTATAAACATTTTCATTTTATATATTTTAAAATACAGGGATTTTTTTTTAAGACAAGGTTTTTCTGTGTAGCTTCGAAGACTGTCCTTGAACTAGCTCTTGTAGACCTGGCTGGCCTTGAACTCACAGAGATCTGCCTGCTTCTGCCTCCCGAGTGCTGGGATTAAAGGTATGACCACCACCACCTGGCTAAAAATACAGAGATTTTTAAAGTATAAACTGTAGTTTCAAAATCAAAAAGTAGTATTGATTAAAGCAAAAGCATAGAAACTTTCATGCAGATGCAGCTTTAAAAGTACTGGTTAAAAGCGGATTAAAGGGGGCAGGCGCCCAGATGGGTGAAAGCTGACCAAAGAAAAGATCTGTAGAACAGAGCAGGATTCTAACTGGCTGAAAATAAGGGCATTCCTTTTTAACACAAGAAATCAAAACAAAAGATGAAGTTTTATAAATAATAACAAATGGAAATGTTAAAAGTGTTCTACTAGTAACTTTTCAGTAAAAAGTTTTATGTAATCATAAAATCAAAACTGTTTACTTATAACATTTATAATCCAGCAAGATAAAAAAAAAGAAAGATAAGAATGGTCTCTACAGAAACCAATGTAAATCTGCTTAACAACTGCAATGWAAAAGGAAGAGATGACAACCCTGGGAAGCTCCAAGAAGGGGAGATCAGAGTGAAGATTAAGAACTGGAATCTGTAATTGCTCAGGTGAAAGTCAGGAGCTACATAATGAACTGAATGAATATGAATGGGATTTAAAACATAGTCAACCTACTAGTTTTTGTTTTTTTAAATCTCTTGAAATGCTGTACGTAGTTTGAGCAACAGCTTAAATTATTTAGCTTCTTTTCCTTAATCACTTAGAAGAATTTTAGTAGTTCTAACATCAACAGGCAGCCCGTATCAAAGCCCAGACTGAGAGGGATGCAGGAAGTTTCCATCTTTATTGGGAAGCACTGATTACATCACTCCCACACTACTCAAAACTCCCACTCTGTTCACTTTGGTCATTTCATTTCTCTTTATAATATCAATCCATGTTGTCTGCTGTGTCAATATCTACCCGTTCTTTTAAATCACATTAAATCCTTGCCCCAAAATATTCAATGAGCCCCATCCCCTCCAGTCTTTGAGCCGGCAGTGGAAATCCTGCAGTCGATGCCCATAGCTTCATCTTTTCATGTGATCACCTGACCTACTGCACTGCCCATCCAGTCGCCTCACTCTTCAGGTTAAACATTCTTTCTCCATTCCTTCTGAGCTTGGAACACTGGTCTCCCCTCTAAGAACTTGGCCATGTGTTCACAGACCGAAAGCACTTCAGCTTCATTCTAGTTTACACCAACAAATGCCTTTTCCTTTGGGTTCTAGCTTGGCAGTTAAACAAGCTTTACATGTAGTAATGTGTAGCTTTCTATGAATGTGAAAACGCAGCATGTATATGCAAGGATATGCAAGAGCTACTGTGAGACTCACTAGTTATTTACTGATTTAAGTACCAGCTTTAACAGCTGAATGTAAATGCTGTTCAAGATAATATTACAGATATACTCCAATCTTTAAAACAAGTTCACTACTGTATTATTTCAATACTTTGAACATATTAGTAGGGTATTTAGATAAAATCACCTAACAATTTATTTTATTAATATATTAAATTAATATTTTTATTTCTTACCTATTATAAAACAGGTTATCATTCATTGCAGCTAAATCATTACCCTAATTAAGTACTATAAAAATCATAGCTAGCCTAACATTATTGGATGAACTCGTATAGCAGCAACAAGTTATGTCTACTTTACAAAGGAACAGTGTGAGTCTCATAATGTCCTGGTTAGAATTTTTCTTTTCTTCTTTTTTCTTTTTCCTTTTCTTCTCTTAGTTCTTTTCTTCTGTCATCTGGGAAGAGTGAACTTCAATTACAAAAGTGTTTCCACCAAATTGGCCCATAGGAAGTATTTATTTAATTAACTACTGGAGTGGGATGGCCCAGCCCACTGTAGGCAGTGGGTCGTGACCTCTTTGAGGGTCTAGCAAGCCTTTCACAGGCATCACCTAAGAGAATTTGGGAAACACAGATATTACAAAATGATTCATAACAGCAGAAAAATTACAGTTATGATGCAACAAAGAAAATAATTTAATGGTTAGGGAGACATCACACCATGAGCAAATGTTATAAAGGTCACAGCATTAGAAAGGTTGAGAACCACTGCTTGGGAATCTGAGGCAGATGGACTGCCTCATGTTCAAGACTACTTGGTTTACATATCAAGTTCAAGACCAACCTAGGCTGTAGAAACTTTTGTTTTAAAAAAAATTAAAAACAAAAACATCAAACAAAAAACCCAGAAATGCCAACTATTTAATTTAAAAACAAATCGAGGTGTATATTACCCATGAAAAGATCTTTCTCTAACTCTCAGATTTCATACTGGCTAATCTTCAAGATTATTTATTCAAATACACGGAAAATACAGTTACCTGAACATGATCAAACTCATTACATTTCTGAAAATGCAAGCCATACAAATTACCGTGTGTATCAGTTTAAAGGACATTTTAAATTACAGTTGGCCAGATGTTCAGGAAAGGCCTCAGAGGGCGGCAATCTAACAGGGGCCAGCACAATCAGCCTTGGGTCTACAGGACCTAGCCTGATTCTATCATGTCCTGGCAGACAACACCTAAGAATTACAAAAGAAAAGGTTATGGTTTTCTTATTTTCTGGTATGAGAGGTCCTTCTGTCTATGTGTTAATTTCATTGGTTAATGAATAAAGAAAACTGGCTTGGCCTATAGCATGGGAGGAAGAAGGGTGGAGTCAGAGAGATGCTATGAAACCACCACCAGAGTCACACATGCTGAATCTTTGCTAGTAAGCCACTGCCACGTGGCAATATACAGATAAATAGAAATGGGTTAAATTAAAATGTAAGAGTTAGCCAATAAGAAGCTAAAGCTAATGGGTCAAAGCAGTGATTTAATTAATACAGTTTCTGTGTGATTACTTCGGTTCTGGGTGGCCAAGATGAACAAGTGGTTCCATGCAACAATTTTCTTACTTGACTGGATGGTGCCAGAAAAACACTGACAAAGCTCACATACTTCTCACAATCCATTTATATGGTATCTCCTCTGCTAAGAAATTCTTCACAAGCAGCAATAGTGTCCCAGGGTCTCTACAGCTAAATCATGATCTTTCATAATCTGAGCAACAGAATGCACAACTGTCTCTATGGGTGCAGTAGTTTTGCTAACAGACATTTCACTCATGATAAGGTAGACTTGACTAGCTTTACCCTCAATGCGTGTCTATCTCTAGACCTAGGGGAACTTCATTAAAGGTTCCATATCAAGGGTGTCTTGTGACAGACACAGTTCCAACCAACAGTACCCTCAACATGCTTCAACTGATTTATTCATTCATATATACATTGTATGAAAGAATTTATCTTGTGATTTATTCTGAGAATTAAATAATATAAAAAGCACACAAGAGAAACAGGCAGTCTTCTATGTAGTAACTTTAGTCTAAAGATATATAATTATTGTCTAATAAATTGAATATGCCAGAATTTTTCACATCCTTCCATCTCTCATGCAAGTTAGAAATCTAGTCCCTTTTCACCATACCAGAACAATGTGTACAATTCAAAGGAAAAACCAACATTTCTAATGTATTTCTTAAAACACTTATTCCATAAAAGACTTCACATATTGTACTCTTTCTTCTATAACTTTATTGCTAATGGCTCTCACACAATGCTACAATTATCACAATGGTCATTAAGTGCTATCGTAATCATCTTAGAAGTCTGACTCTTACACTACATGTTAAGTTCCATGTGGCATTTTAAGCCACCTATGCATCTTCATTGCTCTACGTCATATTAGACATATAATATCTGGATGAAAAAAATCCTGAATGAGTCAAAACTCCCATTTCCTATCATCAATGTTTCAGTTAATTTCAATGTCAGATTTCTCTCAGTCATGTCAGATCCATTTGGAAGCCTGCCTTAAATGCATTTTATCAAGGTAACAGGAATAAACAAAAATTGTCTCTCCCAATGCCAAGCCCTTCCTACATACCCAATACTATGAGCATAACATGGAAGCATCTGAAAATGAATTTAAATGATTTTGCTCTTCTCTGATCATTTATATCTAAAAATGATTGACTCCAGGACACAAAAGGTCCAAGCCATCTTCATAACCTCAGTTAACCTCAGTTGGAACTGTTACTATAGCATCTCAATATTTGTTTTTATTCTATTCTGTGCCCCATTACTGTGATTAATTTTATTTAAAAGATACATATATTTCAAGTCCTACTGCAGAACAAAGCCTTAGCGCACCTAAAGCCTGATTTGATGAATAAAATATCCAGCAATTCCTAATATCAGCAAAATAGTGCATTGAAAACTAGATGTAAAATCCACTTCTACCTAAAATGGAGTAACATATTATAGACCAAAACTTTTCTTAAATAACTTAATTAAGTATCCTGATAAAAGAGGAAAGGCAGGGGTGGGGATGGGAGGCTCAAAGAATTGCTAAAGCAACCAGGATTTTAAAACTACAGCATAACAGAAAAAAAAATCTAGGCAAAGGGTCCAGATAAGAAGCAGCAATTAAGTGGCCAAAGAAACAATAACAAATGCAAAACCAAAAATCTTCAATAGCACTTTTGGCAATGCAATCTACTGAGGAACAGAGATAAAAATAATGGACTTGAAGAGTGTGAATGGGGGAAAAGGCAAGTTCAGAGAATCTAGTCTAATAGTTTACCAGTTTTTCCTCTGATAAACCCTTGAGCAACGAAGTAAAAATATCAGGAGACACTTACTAAAAGTCAAAGAATATCCAGAAAGCCCAAAGTAAGGAGAGATTATTTAAATTTAGAGCAGGAATGAGATGAAGTCTAAATGAAGACCCCTGAAAGATCTCAATGAGAACTCATGAACTGTAACTCTTAAGAGTGCAAGTAAGAAACAGATGAACTCTAGGCAGAATGAATTTTAATTGAGATGAAAAGTAGTCTTGTACATAGAAAGAAGTGAGAGTTTAAGATCCACTGATGGAAGAAATGCCAGCAAATACACTTGGCTCTTCCTTCAAAGAGACAATGAAGCAAAGCAATCAGGTTAAAGAGCTCATGGAAACAACCCACTCTGACCTCAACAGCACCCCTGCAGCAGACTCTGCCCATTTTATCAGTCTAGCAAAAGAAATCTGAGGGATGGAAAGTGCTGCCCTGAGTCTCGAACCTGTTTAATCACCCTTTCCAACAGGCAACAAGAGGTTATTAGCATAGTGCTGCAGCCTGCAGAAGCAAGGGCAAATACTGAGGATCAGGCAGCAGGAAGCACAGGTCACGGGCATTCACTGAGCTCTCAAAATTATGCCACTTTCTAGTTTCTTTTTTTTTTAAAGTATTCGTTATATCAGGGAATAGAAGCAATAGTTAAAGAAGAAGAAAATGCGAAGGAAGAAGAGGAGAAGAAAAAGGATAAGGAGGGAGAAGGAGAAAGAAATCAAAGATTGCGTAGAAAGCAATATGAAAACGCAACACAGTGTAATATAATTACATTGTTTTTAGAAGACATTAAATCGAGCAGAGAAAGCAAAGATTCTCAAGGAAATGAGAAAAACCAAAGCTGCAAATGTGAACACAGAGGCTATGAAGCTTAGTGTCTATAAGCAGGAAACAAGAGCAGGTAAAATTATAATTTTATTTTATAAGTTATTACCTTCTAGGTCAGGGTTACCTTAGGGTTAGGCTTGTTCCACAGATGAATAGTCAAGAAAGTGGATAGATGTGCATTCTTCTGGAGCCCTCTTATTGACTTCATGAAACATGGGATTTTGAGAGATTACACACAGACAATTTCCTTTACAAAAGCAGTTTGTGCAAGTGAGGAGGCCAGCTAAGTCTTCCCTTAAGAAATGTGTGTCAATGCACCAAGTATCAGGGATACATAGTATTGAGCATATTTGCTAACTGGTGAGTGCGGGTAAAAAAA